>JAZHYW010001914.1:0-46741 GCA_037355805.1 Ixodes ricinus | reverse complement strand
TCCCGGGTGGCCTTGAGCAGCTTGGGGCGCTCGCCGGCTCGCCTCTTCGAGGGTTTCTCTTTCCCTTTCCGCCGGTATTCTTGTTTAAGTTTGAGAAAATAAAGAAGTCTTCTTTGTGAGTCGAAGCCGAAGAGATGTGTGTTGCTGCGCTTTCCTGACTTCCGACGAGCTTGGTTTGGTAGCAAAACAACAGAGAAAGCTAGTAATTATTACAGTCTTTGGTGCCGAAAACCGGGAATTAACGGCCAGATCATGCCTACTACGAGCGAGGAGGGCGTCGACCGCCTGAAGCGAAAGAGGATTACCCTGCGAGCCGCCACAACAAAGATCATCAACGAGATTGGCGTCCTGCTGGCCACGGATCCAACCGACATCGGTGAGCTCGAAGAAACATTTGATATTCTTCTACTTAAGGAAGCTTCCTGAAAGAGCTGGACAAGGAAATCGAGCCATCTGTCGAATGTGATGCCTTAGAAGAGGAGATTTCTGGCGCGGAGGGGTACGCGGAACGGATCAGCGTAACTAAGACACGAGTCAACCGCAAGCTGAAAGGCCAAGAATTGCAGAACGACAGGGCGTCCGGTTCTTCGACGCAGGGCAGTGGCTCCGGACAAACCCCAGTTGATCGCGGCCAACTCCCTACAACAGTAAAGCTTCCGAAGTTTTACTGTTGTGCTTTTTTGCTTTTTTAATAAAGTAATATGACAGCAGCGTTGTTGTCAAACTTATCATTGTACCCTTTTTTGTGAGTAAAGCAACACCCAGTCAACAGGTGCTCTGGTATCACACTACAACAAAACCTGATGTCCCACCAGAACACCAGATTGCTGGTGTCACATCAGAACACCAGATTTCTGGTGTCACACCAACACACCAGATTTCTGGTGTCACACCAGAACACCAGGAAATGTCCCAAATCACATCTGTGAAAAAGTCTGGTGTAACATCAAGTCACACCAGCCCTCGGCCTGGTGTATTTTTCACTAGGGAGTGGAAGCCAACTGCAATGAAAGCTACTGACGCAGCGTGTTTATGGCAGTAGAAGACGACGCACAAAGCATTGAGGAAAACTATGGCTTTAAGAAGAACTCGACTGCAGCGCCGTTAGTTCCAGCGATGCCCGCTGCGGCCACGCCAGGTTAGGGCGTGGTAGGATGCTGCGAAACTGACCTTGGCCTAATAGCGCTGGTAGATACTCTATTGCAGACCTTTACTTCGGATTCTATATCCCCATATAGTGTGTCTTTGTACGCCTACGTGGAATGTTTCATTCAGTTGCACCCTCTCTCATTTCAACAGGATTTATTTGCTGTTTCATACTTACATTACTTTTTTTTCGTTTCCAACCTTTACTGCAACATCAATACGGGGGTCTCAATAGATGACCTGGCGTTCATCAAACATTAATATGAGGCCTGAACAATCCAATAGCATAATGTTTTATTGTGCATATAAAATCTTACATGTTCTCATACTGGGCGTGATGGTGGGTCATCATCTAGCATTGTAAGGACTGTTGGAATGCAGCAGGCACATTTAAACAATTTTCAGGGGCCGACATTCCGAAAAAAATTACCATACTTTTCTTGAACGTATATAGACTGACAGAGACTGCACTTGTGAGTAAGCATATGCCGAATTCTTTATGCAGGTCTTTTTTTAATTTTATATCCAACAAGTATTAAAAAGGGGTGGGAGAGACAGAGAGAGAGAGAGTAGGCAAGTGCCTTCTTCACCATGTATCTCCCAAGCTCGGCGGAGCGTTATATGAGGGGATAATAGACACTGTAAGTTGGCTAATAAACTAAAATCCGTTTAATACTTTTTCAAACATTAGCGTTAAAGAAACACTGAACTGAAAAAGATTAGAGGGCGCATATGGAACCGGTTTATATATTTGTTTTCATAAAAAAAATAGTTTTCGCACTATTACGTTGTTAGGTGCAGAATTGTGATTTGAGGCCGTTACTTGAAATATTTAGTGGATCACAATTACAAAGTACCGAGAATCAAATGTAATGGATTAGCGTTACAAATATCTTTCGCTGCAAAATAACGGATTACTTTACCCAGGTTTCATATTATGTTCACGTTACTTTCCCGTAAACTTATCAGGAAAATATTAGAAACACTTTTGATATTTTCAAAAAGTTTTGAACGCTATTTTTTATACCCCCGCATTATGGTAGTCCTTGTAAAAATTAAATATTGTATTTAAGAGGAAGAATGTTGGTGCAGTCCCTTCACCTGTAAGTTGACAAGGCAGCGAAATCTACAACCACAACCACCATCCAGCTAGCTTAAGTTGACAGGAAATGATGCCTGGAATTCTGCAGACAAACTTAGCTGCGCGCATGCCCAGTAGTAGCGTCTACACCCGCTAGGAAATTCGGAGGTAAGGAACCGATCTATGAAAGCTCCCTTTTGAAACGGGCCTTTCAAACGTGGGCGCAACGTCTCAAAATCGCTGTATCGCGCCTCTAGCTTTAACGCACTGTCTGCTTATGCGTGAAAGGAGTATAGTTTCATACAGTATACAGAAATATTCATGGGCGTGAGGGCTCCTTTTTGAGATTTGGTCAAGCTGGTGGTCGCGCACTCATATTTCTTCAGTTTTTGTATTACGAATAATTTTAAAAGGCAACGAGTACTTAAAGTAATCCGTTATAAAAATGGCAACGAAATTACATTACAAATTACTACCGCAAAAGAAGTAACGTGGCAATTTCAAAATTAAATGAAAAAGTAACAGATTAGAAGTAATCCGTTACTTGTAACGGATTACTTTTCAAGTATTGTTAGACGCAATTGAGGTGGATGTTAACTTGGTTCACTACATCCTTGGCCCCCGCCCAGGGACGTAGTTAACTACGCTCCATTTCTCGGCTCTCATTGGTTGGAGAGAGTATCGACGTATGGATTGTTCGTTGTAAAGATGTTTCTCCATGCCACAATAGTATTTTTATAGAAAATAAGTTATTTGAGAAACAAATAGTCCTAGATAGAGTCAATATTGTTTTCCAAAATATCCCGAGATCGCTTTTCCACTTCACTTTCAAACGATAACAAACATGACTACCGGCGTTTGAGGCGTGCTCAAGGAGCGTTGCTCGTTGAGTTTGTTTATTTTTATGAGTGCGAGTTGTTCTGCGCTCAAGGAGGTGTTTAGAGGATCTCCTCAGTCGACCTAGTTTGCCGAAAACACTCGCGAGTGCACGCCTTCGGAAGCACTGTGTGGGTGCTTGTTTCCTTAGCGGGACTGGCCTAAAACTAGCGTCCCACGTCAACTATGTTGGTTTTTATGACTTGTTTTGTCCTTTTGCGCATGTTTATTCTAAATAAAGATGTTGGTTCCCGTAAAAACGGCCCCGCTGTTGTAAATTGTGCTACCGACGTGCTTGTAACCATAGTTTTAATACCGGTTTTACAGTATTGCGCCGATATTCTCGTCAAATCAGAAAGATTGTGCTGATACCATTTTGATCCAGCCGATATCTGTGAAGTATCGGATGGATCACGCTGACGCCATCCAGACGTACCGCACCCGTCGTTGTTTTTGGTTGAGTGTCGATAGTGTCATTTGTGAAGCGGCTATGTTGGAGTGTTATTTCGATTGCCAGACAAATTCAAAACCGACGTTCAAAAAAAAAAAAAGATGAAGCAATGTGGAGGTCTGTTTACTTTCAGCCTAAGAAAAACATACAAAAAAAGCAGAGGGAGATTAGCTGCATTTTCTATCTCCCTTCGACCTCGCCTTTTGTTAAGCCTGCCCACATTCATTTGTCGCCGTGTGGCTTTGAGCGAGCGCGACGGCCGCTTTAAGCAAATCAAAGGGATGGAGCGAAACAGGTGACCACTCTCCATAAAACAAAAACGTTCGGACGAAACTTTTTAACGTGACTCGCTCTGACGCCCTGATGGGCTCCCTACGGCTCTAGTCTCTGCCGGTTGTCAAATTAGGGTGATGAATGGAGCCACGTAGGTCTGGTTTCCGAAACGCGCTCTTCAGTGTTCTGCTGCTTTTCGTGCGCTGCAACCGCGGCCGTGGTATTTTGTCGTCCATTGCCTAAATACGTCCATGCCAACTTTTTCGGTAATGGCCGTGCTCTTTGTCGGAGTTCATGTAATTACTCTGCTGTGTTTTGTTAGACGTGCTCCGACAAAGAACTCCTCATCGGTGACAGTGAGACTTCCGTCGAATGTGGGCGACTTTCTTCTTTCTGCTGCCCGAATCGGATTGTGCATCTATCACGGAATACCTGATATCGCTCTTTTATACGTAAGTACACTGCAAATATGATTATGATTGTAGTACTGATTCGTCTCAATAGAGAGTTTTAGGAGGTCGTTCTGATACTTTCGATAACCCCGATAACGACAAGATGTATGTGCAAAGGCTGCGGCAGAGTATCGGGGATCGTTATCGGAGTCATCGGAACGATCTACTAAAACTATCTACTCTCCTTGATCCTCCACGTTTAATTTATGAGTTTTGCATGGCATAAAAACCGTGTAATTATATTTAAGAATTTACATTCCGTCCCACAGAATAGTATCACTTCTGAAAAATATATCGAGACCAAGCTGTGCGTAATGATAGTGTCCAGTTTAATAAACTTTTGGCAAAGATTCAAAACAATTTCGTTTTTCCGTGTATCCGTGCGAAGTGCCCCCAGTAATGGCAATTAACTTTCAAGTCAATACTGCTATGGAGTCGCAGATGGGCCGACACTCGCGAGCTCCAAAGTGCAAAGCGACCGAGAGCCACCGTTCGCGCGGAGCCCGAGATATAAACATCCGTTCCCCCGCTACGCGCTTAACCTGAGCGCCCCGTACCAGAGGCGTCTTTCTTTTATTTCGTTTTACCTAAATTAAACGAGACCTCAGTCTTCAGCCTGACTCCGGCAAGAAAGGTTGTCTGTGTGTTTTCTTCGCCAAAGAACGTAACACGAAACATGGTGTCAGAAGTGGAATCGCTCCGCGAGTCTACTAATAATTAGTAAAGCGCAGGATCGACTACAAACGAAGGAACAATGGACAATCCCTCAGCTTCTGCCGACAACGGTGCTACGCAACAAATCGGTAACGGCAACTTTTCATATCTCGCCACCCGAAGCCTTTAGTTTTACAACACCTAACGAATGGCCGGCTTGGAAGAAGAAATTCACGCGCTTTCAAAGTGCATCAGGACTGGCATCTCAACCATCATCACACCAAGTCGACGCTCTCATCTACATCATGGGACCACAAGCTGAAGACGCCTTACAGACCTTCAACCTGTCCAACACCGAGGCTCGAGACTTCGACAAGGTGATGGAGAACTTGGAACGTTACTTCATTCCCCGTCGAAACGTGGTGTACGAGAGAGCCATGTTCAACACAAGATTGCAACTGGAGACGGAAACAGTCGAGGAGCACGTCACTGCTCTCCATGGATTAGCCACTACGTGCAACTATGGACCAGTAAAGGAAGAATTGATCTACGACAGGCTGATTGTTGGTCTTCGGGACAGCAAGCCTTCGGAAAAACTTCCACTGGATCCTGATCTGGACCTGCTGAAGGCCATCGCTGCTGCGCGACCATCAGAAGTGATTAGGAAGCAGCAAGTGGAATTCCGACCGATAACAAAAAAGGATGCCCACGTTGACCGTATAGCAGCCAAAAATTGGACAGCATCGGGACATGCTCAGCGAGGACCCGAACGTCCAAATGTTCGAACTGCTTCTAAGAAGACCGCGGCACCCAAACCAAAAGGCAAACCTTGCCGTTGGTGTGGTCGAGAAGCCCGAGGAGCGTGTGTCTGGCGAAGAACGCGAGGCTGCAACAGGTGTAAAAAAAGGGACATTTTGCAACCGTCTGCAAATCCTCAACTACCGTGAACTCCCTCGTACGCGAGCAAGGATTCGTAGGAGCTGCAGCTTCTCCTCAAACAGAAAAATGGGAAATGACATATTCGTCGAAAAAAAACCCTGTTGTTTTCCGGACCGACACTGGAGCAGATGAAACGGTGTAACCCGCTGCCATCTTTCAAAAGGTCTTCGCAAAGTGCCACAAGCTGCCCGAGCCCCAACGCCGACTTCATCCCACGACTTCTCAAAGTCATGGGATCAGCTTGGATGAAGCGGAACTACCGTGGGCAACAAGCACTCGAAGAAGTTTACATCGTGAAGGAACTTCACAAACCTCTATTGGGTAAGCCAGCTATCGGAAAGTTTCGACTTGGCCCTCAAATTTGCATGACTGCGAACAAAGCTTGCGAACCGAAGAAGGAGTACTCTTACCTGTTTCAAGGACTGGGAACTCTCGAAGGTGCGCACATTCTCAAGCTGAAACCTATTGAACATCGTTACAGTTGCGCACACAAGGACAGGGACAGAGAAGATAAACACGTAGACGACAGACAAGCGCATATATCTACCAACTCGCCCAACTGTCTACTCTACTACTGAAACCTATCTCAACGCCGTTTGCTATCGCATCACCGAGAAGAGTACCGCTTTCACTGTATCGTGGAACGCATTAAGAGCTAGAAAACATGCAGTCGCAAGGTGTCATCTCTCCAGTATAAGAACCTACTGAATGGTACGCGCCGATGGTCATCGTCCCCAAACCGTCGGCCGAAATTCGCATTTGTGTGGATCTCACCCAACTAAACAAGCACTTTCAAGCACATTCATTCACATTCAGCCAAAATATTTTTCAAAGCTGGACGCGAATTCTGGGTTCTGGCAGATCCCTTTAGAAAAGAAGTCGCGACTCCTGACGACATTCATCGCTCCGTTTGAAAGATTTTGTTTTAATCGCCTACCATTCGGAATCACGTCGGCTCTAGAACACTTCCATAGACGTATTACACAACTTCTCCAAGGAATGGAAGGAGTACTTTGCCACATGGACGATGTCTTGATATGGGCGTCATCGTGCGAGCAGCACAAGCAACGTCTGCAAAAAGTCCTCAAGCGACTCTCATCAGCAGGACTCACGCTCAACAAGGATAAATGCGTCTTTCGAGTGAGTCACAAGTTTCAAGTTCCTAGGTCATCAAGTAGACAGCGATGGTGTCCGTCCAGACAAGACGATCGTCAACTCAGTGAAACAGATGCCCATACCATCTTCAAAGCAAGAAGTCAAGCGCATCGTGGGTATGGCGACATACCTAGGACGATTCGTGCCACACCTGTCTGACCTACTGCATCCACTGTCGTCACTGCTAAGTTCCAAAGTGGACTTCGTGTGGGATCATCCTCAGCAGAAATCCTTCACAAAGTGGAAGGAAATCCTCTCAACCTGCCCCGTTCTAGGCATTTATGAAGCCAAGAAACGATCGATTGTATCGGCAGATGCGTCATCCTACTGCCTGGGAGCAGTGCTGCGTCAAGAGCAGGAGGATGGATCATATCGCGTCATCGCCTATGCGTCCAGAACACTCACCGAAACAGAGATGAGGTGGGCCTAAATCGAAAAAGAAGCTTTGGCACCCACGTGGGCATGCGAAAAATTCCGAGATTACATCGTAAGAACACACTTTGTACTGGAAACCGACGGCAAACCTCTCATTTCTTTGTTCGGATCAAAGAGATTGGACGGAACTCCAAGCAGCTGACTAGTTGTCAAGAAGCCCTCTTCTACAGCCGCAAGACAAAGAGATGCAAGAAGAAATCGATTGCTTCATTTGACAAATAGAGACGTCCCTACCCGCAACGCAAACGACTCTCCAACGGATAACGGCAAAACAGAAAAAAGACCATGTTTACCAAAGACTGGCCAGCTACAGTCATAAAGGTTGGCCAAATCGTCGAGATCTCGGAACAGACCTCAAAGAGTACTACAAGTACCGTCATCACATTGCCGTGCGAAAAGCCTTCTCATGAATGGTTCTAGAATAGTGGTACCAGTATCCTGCCGCCCACATATACTGCAGCAACTTCATGAAGGACACATGGGCATAGGGAAATGCAAGGCACGGAAAAATGTATCACTGTTGTGGCCGAGGATAAACGATCATATCGAGCGCCTGGTCAAGAACTGCGGAAAGGGCTTTGAAACTGGCCAGAACCGAACGGAGACGAGGCGCGGAAAAGCCAAAGAGGGCAGTTCGAGGCTAGGAAGCCGTTCCTGTGGTTCAACTGTCAGGAGCCGGGACACATAGCGGCCAGATGTAACAAACCGCGGGTTGTGTTCTCGTACGTGAACGGTAGTGACAAGGACCTGAAGCTTCTTCGTCCCTATCTTCACGAGCTCCAGGTAAACGGAAAGCCGTGCAGGGTGCTTCGGGACAGTGCAGCGACGATGGACGTGGTTCATCCGTCGTATGTAACGCCATCCGATTTTACTGGAAAGGTAGTTTGGATCAAGCAGCTGCTCGAAAAGCACAGTGTCTGTCTGCCTATGGCGACAGTAAGGATAACTGGCCCGTTCGGAGAACTGGTGACAGAGGCGGCTGTCTCGCAAACAGTCCCGTTGGAGTATCCCTATTTGTTTTCTAACCGGTCAGATTTCCTGCTGATCGAAAGGGGTCAACAACTGGGAGAAGGACTAGTTCAGTCGTGTACGACGTCCAAATCGCGTCAGCTCGCCCCTTTGTTAACGAGTGATCCAGAGCCAGAGGCAGCTGACGGGGAGCAAGCACTCCTAGAGTTGGAGGCAGAGAAACGGGATGAGGGGGACCAGGTTGTAGAACAGCCTGTCCTCGTAGCAGTAGAAAGCGTACGCCGTCCCAACGCGCCGGCGAAAAAGGCGGAGGAAGACGGGATCATTAAAATATCTCTCGTAGCTCCGACGTCACGTAATTTTGATCGTCTGCTGCGAGTAGACAGAGTGTCTTTGACAGTCGAGCAGAAGAGCGACCCTAGTGTGTCAGGGTTTCGCGGTACAGCTCAGGAGATTGCTGGAACCAACGACGGGGCATGAAAAAGGCGGATTGTTTTATCGGCGCTATAAGGACCGCATTTTCACGTCTAGAAATCACGGGAAAATCGATCACTATGACTTCAGCGTAAGAAACAGGAAAGGCAAATTTAATGGCAATGCCACTGGGTTGAGCAGATTTTTCTGATATCACCAAAAACGGGAGTGATGATCTCAGAGGTCTCCGTCATCCACGGGAATGAGGATCAAAGTGGGGGCACTTCATTAAAACCCCAAAAAGGACCTCACAAATTGCGAAGAGTTTTTGTCTTTTGTGCTTTGTTCATAGTGACCTCTTTGGAGAAGTGAGTTTTGTTTTGGCGACAGCGGGTCAATTTGGATTGTTTTGGGCAAATTATGGTAATCCGTAATCGAGTCTGGCGGGTCTCTAGCGGATTCCGAGCGTTTGGCAGCGGTGTCGCGTGGTGTTGTGGGGGACGTTTCCGCTAATGCCTCCGTTGTAAGAGGTTTGGGAGTTTGTTTAGTGCCTGCAGCGTCTTCTCAAGGCCTACTTCAAGCCCACCTCTTCAGGCCAGCGATTGTACCACCGGCCATTCGAGGTTTCCCTGGCCCCGGAGGGGCTGTTAAGAATGGAACCTTCGGCGACCTTCTTCCGAGTTTCAACGCTGCGGAAACGAGTCCCGATCTGTCCAGGACCGTCGCCCGCCTGTCTAGGCCTGCACGAAACGGGTCCCGACGAGTCCAGGACCGCCGCCCACCTGTCGAAGCCTGCGCGAAACGAGTCTCAACGCGTCCGTGGCGTCAACGGGACGTGTGTGTGTGCGTGTGGGTTCGTGCGCTCACGAAAGGGAGAGAGGCATGACCTAACTGCGGAGAACTTTGGCTACGACGCACTTCTGGCTACGACGCGGCGTGACTTTGCTACGACGCACTTGACGGCGGGTTGCTGCTGCGCACTTGCTGCCCTGGCGGGGAGTGAGGGAGAAAACGGACCCTATATAAGGCGGAGCGTGAGGCTGCTCCGTTAGTTCTCTCGGATTTGACGACTGTATCGCAACCATGTAATTAAACCGTTCGTTACGTTACCAATTCTCCCACCTCCACTGGACCCTGGGTTCTTCACTTCGGGGAATGGTCGTCGTCACGAGCCAGGAAGCTCTCCGGACGTGCGGCTCAAACCCCGCCTCTAACACCCTCATCCTGTCTGAGTTTCCTAGTTTACCGTGGGAGAGAGTGGCGATGAACCTCTTCTTCATTCACAGAAAATTATGTCTGGTAGTCGTCATCTACTACTCTCGCTACCCCGGAATCGCCCGACTGAAAAGCCTCTACAGCAACGCGCGTAATAATGCACTGCAAATCGATATTTGCGAGGCATGGCATCCCAGAAGTCGTGCTGTCTGATAATGGTCCTCAGTTTGCGGGAACCACAGGTTCAGCATTCACAAAGTTCTCACAGACCTACGGATTTAAGCACATCACATGAAGCCCTCGCTACACGCAAAGCAATGGCATGACAGAAGCTGCGGTGAAGATCATAAAGAGATCACTCAGCAAAACAAAGGATATGTACGAAACATTCTGATCAACCGTTCAACGCCTCTGCCCAACGGATACAGTCCGACAGAACGACTCATGGGGAGAAGGATATGTACAACCGTACCGATCGCCACTCAGCTCCTGGAACCAAAGCTACCCGATTAAAAAAGAACTGCGTCATGATGAGCAAGAAAACAGGAACCGACAAAAGCAATACTTCGACCGGCGACACGGAGTGCGTCAACTAGATCCACTCGGCTCTGGAGAGCGAGTTTGGGTCATTATCTAAGGCAAACCGGAGTTGTTCAAAACAAGCCCCATACGCCACGATCTTGCTGTATAACATCCGAGGGTCAAGAGATCCGAAGAAATCGCACGCATTTAATTCCTTGTCCCGATCAACAAGATAAACAATGCATCGAAGAGTTCCCTGAAACAACCACGAGGCCCGAGGAAACGTGTGCCGGCACCTCCATAAACATACTCGGCACGGCCGATGTGTAAAAGAGCCAGACCTTTTCGGCACTTCTTCGAAGCTCCCTTAGGAAGAGGGATGTTATGGAGTCGCTGACGGGCCGACGTTCGCGAGCTCCAAACTCCAAAGCGACCGAGAACCACCGCTCGCGCGGAGCCCAAGATTTAAAAAACATCCGTTCCCCGCTACGCGCTTAACCTGAGCGCCCCGTACCAGAGGCCTGTTTGTTTTCTTTCGTTTTACCTGTAATAAACGAGACCTCAGTCTTCAGCCTGACTCCGGCACGAAAGGTTGTCTGTGTGTTCTCCTCGCCAAAGAACGTAAAACGAAACAGATACTGCCGCTACAAAGATAAGCGACGTCCGGCCTATACAGAGCAGGTGCATGTACGACATATGGCCGATACCGGGCCGACAGTCCGATTTGACAAGTACTCGCACGCTATCCCGCCGATACTTGGACGGTGGGCGAAACGGTTGTATTCCAATACCTGCCCGATGTCGGGACGTGGCGCAAAACCGCAAATTCGGCCGATAGACACCTTTCCAGAAAAGCTTATAAAGGCGCGTTCATTGGCGTGTTTGTGTGTTATGCACGTGCATTTCTAGCTGGCAGCGATCGCGAGCGAGCGCTGGCTGGACTTTGATTTAGCACGTGTAGAGTGTGACTTTTGTAAACAGTGGAAACGCCTATTGGGGGAACTGAAATGATTTTCTTCCGGCACTGGCAAGATACAGGCCAAGTGCTGCCGTGCTGCTTCTTCTTAACACGGTTAAGAAGTTACGAACCATTTGGCTGAAGGTAATCGGGCGTTCGGCTCGCATCAAGTTTGTCTAGGTATGTTCCCATCTTTTCCCTTTGAAAGGCAAGTAGCTCTGACACTTTGCCTGCCAAAGAAAATATTTTTAGGTCGCGTTTTAATATATCGATTTCACTAAGCGTTCCACGCATGCATTTCTCCATCATGAATTTCGTTCAGAGGAGGCAGGCGCCAGTACTCGAGAAGGTTCGTACAGTCTCGTGCTCGGCGCTCATAGAGCTCCAGCGAGATTGCGCCACGCGAACAAAGACTGAAGTTCCCTCGATGCATTGCGGCAGCAGTAGCGTAACGGAACTGACTGGTGAGATCGGTCCATTGTGCCTCATGACGCTCTCCTACCATGCTCGCGGATGCGTGCGTAAAAATAACAAAACAAAAAAACTGAAAGTACTTGATAGTTATTTCGTTGATTAGTTTTCGTCCTCTCGGTCGCTTTTTACCGCACATCGACACACGCTGACCGACGCTTGTACTGAAACGTGGCTTGTACATGATGGAACGCTATAACGCCGCCCTCATGGTCGCGTCTTCAGAGCGTTGCAGAAGTTTTTATACGGGTGCCAAATAGCAGACGGACGAAGGCGTGAACGGATGCCGACGCGCAGCTTTCATGTCCGCGCCTGCATTTCAGATGGTACACGGTGGTGGAATAGAAGATGATGCCAGTCTGACACATATCTGATGGCGTGACAACCAGGCGGTGTCAGACGCCAGACTAGACACACCGGATATCGCGAAATGGAGACACCAAGCTTGTTAGCGTGTTCGGTGGAGCAGCCAAGCCAATCCGCTTGTGGTTAAAAGGGTGTGTGAGTGTGTGTGTGGGGGGGGGGAGGACTGATATCTGGGTGGGACTTAGAGCGGGCCGCCACTTCCGCCGAAATCGCGGCTAACAGCCTCATTATTGCGCGGAAAACATTTTTCCTACAAAAAACAGCAGACAATATGCGCGTCCCTGTCTCTTTCCATTTAGACAACCTTTTTATTTCAGTGTTTTTCAGGGTTGTGATGCAATTTGAGTGTTGACGGCAATTATTACTCGACGCCAGACCAATTTTAAAGATATTTACAAAAATTTAATAGTAATTTATATATTTATTGACCAAGTTGTTTTGTTCTTCAAAGTTATACAAAAATTGCGCGCGCAAAAAAAAGTTTAGCAAGTTTTGCTTACAATGACGAGTGAAATAGAAACGTCACTTCAATCACGTCGTCACTATCCCGGCAGCGTGTCTTTCATGGATGTGCCGACGACACAAGTGACAAGGTGACTTAGACGATTGCGTCGCTCTTCTAAGTGTTATTCGAGGCGGGCTTGCAGCGTTCTTTTCATGCGCAATTTTTAAATCGGGCGCAAAAACACTAACATATTGCTTTAATAATACTTAGTAAACCATTACCTTTTTTGCAAAGTCTTTAAATTGATATATCCTCCACTAATAATTGCGTCAACACTGCAATTGTAACATATGACACCTGAAAATAAAATTTAGAAAATATTACTTAACAACTTTTAGCTAATTAGCCAGATTACCATATTCATTATCCCCACATCCAATTTTCAACCCGCTTGATAAATACATGTTGAAGATGGCCTTCATCTTACGTTCATTCCTTTTTTAAAAAATATATATGTTCGAATTTAAATCAAACTTTTTCTAAAAGAGCTCCAGTGTGTTTTAGACGCACGTTGGACACCTTATTAAGGGTACTTCTGAAACCAACTATCTTCCCAGCTGTAGACAAAATAGCATGGTAGGTAGCCTGCACAAGAAAACCATTCTCTTATTTGCACACAAGAACTGAAATACCTCAACTAACAAATACGAGACTTTAAATTCTGCCTGTTTTTGTGAAAGTTTAAAAAAAAATTCATTATTATACCGTAACAAGTACAAGGCACGCTAACAAAAAGCACACATCTGATAAAAGGAGAACGATTCCTTCCGTGCAAATTTTGAAGCTTTCTTTTTTCTCTCTTCATTGTTGCCTTGCCGGAAACTAAGACATTAACATCTTTCTGTGCGGTATCATAAACCGAACAAATCAAACTTATCGTTACATACAACCATTAACTAACGTTCCTTTATGGTGTTTACGTATGCGTTAAGCTTGGTACTTCGTCGTTGATCAAAGTGGTAGGATAAGCTCGCATTTTCAAAAGAACGGCTTTCAACGCGTACCCTGTTGCAGATTTTGTAATACTGAGAAAACATTAAGAGCAAAACATTTTCATAGTTCGTTGAATTCTAAGTGATCATAAATATTGTAACATATAAACTTCTACAATAAAATATTTGAAAAATCAAAAATCGTCTACTCCCTCAATACACGCTTACGAAAAATTAGTTTTTTCTTGTCTGGCATGTACTTAGTGCACAGTACACAAGCTATCGCCAGTTGTAGATTTTATAAATTTAGCAGGAGCTGTAAACGTTGCAAGTTTGGTGGAACGTCCTTATCTGAGGCAGCACTTTAGGTGGTGGAGTTTAGTGTCGGTTAATACTGTGTTTGAGTACAATGCAGAAAAACAGCAAGGTTCTGTTCGCGATAGCAGTGTAGCACAGCGTATTTATAGGGAACGCATGGCCTCCGTGTGTCCTCGCGCACACAAATTTACGGAAAAATAACTATTTAAAGATTTCAGATTGTAGTTCTTGATATTTTAGAGCGACACTTTCGACTGCGCCTCCTGTGACCGGTGAAGTCGCCCCCTTCTTTGCCGACCGGGCCCTTCGTCCCTCGGGGAGGGGGGTGAATCGGATCTGCCGGCTCCTTGAAGTAAATCACCACTCTGAGGTTCGAGTTTTACGTGTTTATTCGTTCGAAAACCTCTCTCACGGCCTCTAGCCCATGTGCATGAATTTTTAAAACTCCTAAAGCCAAGATTACATCCTCGGCCAATACTATTAAGATCTCCTTCTTTCCAGCCATGCTCATTTGGTGCCCGCCGGCCCCGACCGGCGATACTCCCCCTGGGCCCGTAATTCCCAATCACCAGTCCGAAAACACTCTTTCCTCTTCAGACGGTTGGTCAGGATACGGGACGCTGCGTCGAAGCCACTTGCCAGTCAATTAAAGGCGGAGAGTTCTAAGCAGGACAAAACACAGCACAAACACACATTCCTCGCGGCTTCACGGTCAGGCGACTTCCGTCGAAATGATCTACACATGGGGGCAGCCGCGAGTTGAAGACCCAAATGCGGGAGACCGGCGCTACTCACGGCGACGTAAACACACTTGATCGCGCCGATGCCCCGTAAAGACCTGTCTAAACAGGATACCACAAAAATCGTTAGGCGACACGACTCCGTCAAAAGTCGGGGAAATTGAAGCATCCGGCAGCTCGGCCGCCCCATGTCTGTTTGGATACCGGCCAAGCGAACATCACGAGTTTCCTCCTCGCTTCCTTCACTTTTCGGTCACCTCGATTCTCGTAAGACTTGACGTCACACGCCACCTGCCAATGTTGTTCATCTGTTCAGCCGGGACCTCGAATCCTTGGCCGTGTTCCAAAATTTAGTCGACCTGACTCCAGAATAGGGGTTTTGCACCTTTGCGTTCGAAACACTACACGCGTCCAGCGTCGCTCTGTCTGTTTTATCACGTGACACGATCCGCCGGAGTAGCTAAGATCTATTTGTGTAATATCTCGAACACAGCCTTTCCCTTTCCCGTTTTCGGGATCTGAAGAGCAGCGGAGGCTTGGGAATTGACCGACTGCCGAAAAAACTGGTTAGTGGCTGTCCGGACCCACGTGATGAGCATGTTCAAGGCCGCCGTGAAAGTCACGGGCGACCTGTAGAAAGTAAGCTTTCCTTCGGCAAAAAAAAAAAAAACGGACGGAAGCGGAGCGCCGCACGATCTTTGTCAGAGTTGTATCGCCTCACGATTTTTCTAGAATCCGGTTTGGACAGGACTTAACCCGAGACGGGTAACGTACCCCGGCGCGCGGCTCAAAGAGGTCCAGCCCAGTCGGGTTCATGTTCGCTCCGCCGACACACATTCACAAGCAAAGCAAGCCGGGGCCGTTCGTCTCTGTCTTGGTACCAGACGTTTTGTTTCTCGCGGGAAGTGTCAGCGCACGAAACAGCAGCAAACGAAGCACCTCCCGATAACATCCGCACCAGTCCTCCTTAGTGCCCCCATGTACGCCTCGGCCCCGGTGGTCTCGGTGGCAGCCGACACCGTTACGAGGGCTGTGTTGCCTCCCGCAGGAGGCCACGCTGAAAACAACACACAAAAAAGGAAACATAAAAAAAGAGCCGCACGTGTTTCTCGAGTACTGCCATGCGCCAGGCGCCGTCGCCACCGTTCGTCACGTGGAACCCTACACTTAATCTGTGGTCACCTTTTATTTAGTTAAGGTAATCTTGATTTTGATCTCCCCTCATATTACTCATTACAAATTTTTCAGCTGGCAAATACTAATTTACTTAAAACAGTTCCGATTGGCAAATACCCATGAACAGAAGGTTAGGGTGCAAACGAGCTGGTGGCGGTTAAACATTTGACTAATAACCCCGAGACGAACGAGAAGGGACGGACAAGGACAAAGTCTTTCTGTTTGTCCGTCCCTTCTCGTCCCAGTTTTGGGGAGTTTAGTCAAAAGACAAATACTAGTTTACTTAAAAACGTCACATTTTGGAGGAATCCGGTCACGCGGGTTTGGGGCGTTCCAAGGTGTGAACAAGTTGCCATTTACTGCGACATGTCGCCCTGTCTCGATATTATGATCGTAAAAAACTACCGACTAAAAATATCGCAAACAAAAAGAAAGAATACTTAGCGAAATGTCGTCTATCAGTTTGGGTCCCGACCACTTAACGAAGTAGTCTTTATATCGTGTACTCTACGACTTTCGTAACCCAACATCCTTGGTCGTAAACCCCCAAAAGCAAAAGACCGAACTTACAACTACGCTTAAGACGCTCTTAATTTCTATGCTAAGCATTATATCTGGAACAGAAACAACAACTTTACTCTTACGTGGTTTGAACCCAAAGAAGAAGTAGCCAGAAACTCCTTATAAAGAACACCCCAGGGCCCGGTACCTTGCGAGCACCATTACGGCCTTCATTTGAAGCCATCTGGAGCGGAAGTATTAAGCCGCGTGCTTGCCGTGGTCGAGGCCCGAGGGCGGGAACTTCGTAATGGAGGTTTCGCGTTTTGAGAGTAAGGAGCAAGCATTGTCCCACAGAGCCACGCTTCTAATGTGCGTGCCTGAAGTTCCTAGCACAGATTTTAATGTGTGTCTTGTTGCTAGACTTACTTTTCGCGAGCGAAGTAAGTGTGGGAGATGCCGCACACTTGCTTTCGTCGTCCTTTTCTCAGCGTTAATATAGAAGTAACGCTCGTTTTCTCGCCACTCTCGTCTAACAGAGCACACAAAAACAACACGAAGGTGGACTTCGTTGTTGGTTTTAGTACTTTGCCGCTGTTCAACGCTTTTATAAGGAGAGAATCCAGTTCTCAGACTACATGCAAAGTAGCGCGATGTTGTAAATTGTGATTTTATGCGACGACACCGGCTTGTGCGCAGTTTAACAACTTATCTCAAACAAACATGTTTTACCAAAGCTTGTCTGGTTCAGTTAATTTTACAAAACTATAAAATATAAAATATACACCTTTGTAAGCATATTTTAAAGGGTGAATCGTCAACGGACATACTCGGTTTCGTTACACGCATATGTGTCACATTAGGTAGTACTGCGGGACCTGCAATTATCAAAAACTCAGAAGGTGTTCGGAAAATTGATTCTCGTGCATTCTGCTTATTAACACCTACCGTACGTGCATCGAAATATCAATTTGCTTCCTTTGGCTCTGACTCAGAAAGATGCATTCAAATTCGAATTTAAAGCTTCTTTTTTATGCGTACACTGCAAGGTTCTCAACGACAAAAAAACTGCTGAAAGTGGCATGACGGAGCTGGGAGCCCGTCACATGGGCAGCAGACTTAAATACTAATAACAAGAACAACAAAAAATGAAAGGCGTTTACAATCCCCTGTAACTCTGAATTAGAGCGCAGCTCTTGAGGAGAAGGAGGGGAAGGAAGAGGATGAGAGGCGATAATGCCCCTCCTCCCCATCTGTACCCTTCCCTCCTCCTCTCCTGCTCGTCTCCCATTTAGCGGAAAATCTTCGTTTATTTCCCCGCTAAATTTTGCGGGAAAACTCTTTCGCTACACTTAGCGGGAAAATTCCCACTAAATTTAGCGGATATATTCCCCGCTATATTAGGGGGAATTCCCCGCTAAATTTAGCGGGGAATTTTTTCGCTAAATTTAGCGGGGAACTTTTCGCTAAATTTACCTGCGAAATTTTCACGCTAAATGAAGCGAAAAAAATTTTCCGCTAAATGTAGCGTGGAAATTTCTGCCGGTAAATTTAGCGGAAAAAGTTCCCCGCTAAATTTGGCGGTTGAAAATGTCCACTAAATTTAGTGGGAAATATTCCCCGCTATATTTAGGGGAACAAATTCCCCGCTAAATTTTGCGGGGAACTTTTTCCACTAAAATTAGCGGGGAAGTTTTCGCGCTAAACTTAGCGGGAAAATTTTTTCGCTAAGTTTAGCGAGAAATATTTTCCGATAAAGTTAGCGGGAGCTTTTTTCGCTAAACTTACCGGCGAAATTTTCACGCTAAATCAAGCGGGAAAAAGTTTTCCGCTAAATGTAGCGGGATCTTTTCCGCTAGAATATAGCGGAAAAACTTCCCCGCTAAATTTAGCAGGAAAAAATTCCCCGTTGTACTTAGAGAAAAAATTCCCCTCTAAATTTAGGGGGAAATTTTACCGCTAAGTTTACCGGGGAAAATGTTTCGCTGAATTTAGCAGGGGAATTCTTTCCGCTAAATTTAGCAAGGAAATTCACCCATAATGCAGCGCAAGGTGACTTCCACGAGTGACGTCACGACATGACCCTCGTGACGTCACATGTGACGTCATCATGGGAAACGTCCCATAATGTACCGCGTGGTTACGCTGACGCCGCTCAAGCCGTAAACGGACACCTAATGCCTGGTTCAGACAGTTGCGTTTGACTGCGTTTGACTGCGTTGCGGCTGCGACAAACCAGGACATCCCTGCTGCTTATTCGCGTGCCAAGATGATTCCTTGAATTGGATTCCACGTTTCATACGAAGCACAGATGTGCCGGTGACTCGCTTTTGGTTCTCGACGCACCACAGTCAAACGCACTCAAACGCAATGTCTGAACCGGCCTTAAGAGCTGCGCTCTAAAACATCTAGCTACGCATTATGCATTCATACAATGGCACAATACAAGAAACATATATTTAAAAAAATTGACCGCATCTCCACGTGGTGAATGATGTTGATTGAGGCGAAGCTCTTGTGGTTCTTGTCTGGGTAGACGCTGAGCCGCAGCATGCGCGAGCCTTTCGTTCGTTTTCATCCATGTCAGAAAGAGATTGTGTGGAATGGCACGTGGTTATATACGCATTTGAACATCTGACCGCAGCGCCCTCTCGTCTATAAACGTTGAGCCAATGCATGCAAATTTTAACGCGATTATATACGCATTTGACCGCAGCGCCCTCTCCTGTATGGACGTTGAGCGGCTACATGCAACGTTTCATCCATGACATCACCAGCTCTTGAGTTACTACCACATTTCAGAGCACCCTACTCGTCCCGCAGTCATGGCCGAGTGGTTAAGGCGGATAAAAAATCCATTGGGGTCTCCCCGCACAGGTTCTGAATCCTGTCGACTGCGCAAACAGCTTTTTTTTTTCATCTTTTCTTATCTTTTTTTATCTTTTTCTAAAATCTTGTTTTTTTTTGTCTTTCAACTTTTTTTCATTTTTTTTTTCTTTGCTCCTACACGAGCACGTGAGCACGTGAGCTCACGAGCAGGAGCACGAGCACCGGGCGCCGGACGCTCGGACACCAGATGGACATACGGACATGGCTAGCCCTAAAGGTGTATCCACACGACGGACCGGGCCGCGGACCAATTGATCACATGATGCTCGGCCCGCGGGCCGTCCGGCTGCAATGAGCATCCACACGGCGAACCAAAAGAGCAGACGACAGAGCGAACGGACGGGTCTAAACCTCGGCCTCACAGCTCCGCCAAACGCATGCCGCGAGCTGCTTTGAGGCTATTTGTAAGGAGCCAAGATTGAGGTTGAACGAATGAGACGTTTGGCCGCGGTGGCCCTGGCGTTGACTATTGAGGACGAGGAGGACTTAGTGAACCGAAAAGGGCATGCTGGATGTGCAGGGCAGGCATGCTCCTGCACATCCAGGCATGCTGCCCTGGATGTGCAGGAAAGATCTTGGTATGGATAGTCAACTCCTGTTCGTCCCACAACAAAAGGTTCGTCTTCTTCTTCTTCAGCAGTTGGCGTCAAAAGAAAACGACTTTGAATTTGGATTCCAATCCAAACAACAAAAGTCAGCTTGTTGCCAGACTTAGCGCCACAATTATACTAAAAATGCCGCGGTCCGCTGGCAAGGTCTGGGCGGGAAAAGTCACTTGGCATTTCTCAGAAGCGCGGACCGCGGACCGCCGGCGGACCTCGAAGACCGATGACGTAAAATCACGTGATGCGCGGCCCGCAGACCAAAACAGCAATTTGGTCCGTCGTGTGGATACACCTTAAGGAGCTTCGCCTCTAAATTGTAAACTTGGCTTGATCATTCTTACAAACAGAACGTTTCGTGCGTGTATTATGCGCGCGTTATGATTTGCTACATATGGTTACTTGAAGCTTTGGGTGTTTTCAGACGCACTGCACGCAAAAAACACTCTGCCGTGCCTCTCTGGGTTCATTAGAATAATCGAAACAAGTTTAAGATTACTTCGGATTGCAGCGTGTCACGAGCATGTTTTATTTACATGTGTTTCCGTAGGTTCTGCTTCTTTAGTGAGTGCGTGTAGACCGTTGAATGCTTAAGGGGTAGGATCTCAACCGCTCGTCACTCAATGGGCAAATTTCGCTACACAAACCTGAGTTTCAGGAATGCACCAGAGTATTCATTCTTTTGGAGGTTACTTATGATAACATAATGAAGGTTGTACGGCCCTTGAATTTTTTCTTTAGAGCGCTGGAGATTTTTAATAAAATCCAGAAATATGACCGTTTTGACTGTTTTTAGCGCGTTTTGAGGCATTTTTGAAAATACAATTATTTAGAAGACAAACGTGACAAAACGCTTGGCCGTACGTACTAGGGGTGCCCCTAATCTCAATTTTAAGACCATGACGAGAAAGCAAAATATTGTTGTATTTGCGTATTTGTGTAAATAAAATCACACTGTTAATTTTATTTCCAACTTGTTAAACGAGATGGCGACACTAGTACTAAATGCCTCAAACCGGAGATTTTCTTGCTGTTGCTGTTTTTCGCTCGAGCTCGAATTCGACCACGATGTCTCGTTGCTCGTGGATCGGTAGCACGTGTAGCGAAAGCTCCCGCTGTAAAGCTCGCTGATCGTGGATTCAATCCACCGCCTCTGCCCGTTTCAATCTGGATGAGCATCGTACCGGCGTGCTGTCATGTATCACTATTGCGTGATGCACGTTAAAGTCGTCAGACAAGCAGCGGTATACTGCACTGTATTTCATCTCCAACGAAGACACCAGATGCCCTCAGATCTGACTAACTTCCCGCTGTATAAACATAGACACAACAGAATTACAATTGATGGCTCCGTTGGTCGGCACTTTTTGAACGCTGCAAAAAAGTGTAACTAGTCATCAGCAGACTCCTAGCGAAAGGCCTGATAAGGCTCTGAAGGCGATACTTTTGTTGATTCTATTTTTTTGTGTGTGCTATGTTAGCGCGCGTGGTGAAACGCTTGCATACGCTACAAGCGTGGCTCGTGAACACTCTAAGATCGTGCAGGGTTGAAGAGAGATATCCTAATATGTAGGGTGCCTCAATGTCCTTCTGCTTAGTGTCATGCCACCCTTTGTATACTTCGTTTCACCTTATCTGCGAGCGAAGCCAAAGCTAGAAGCGCGAGACCAGCGCTTTTTGAGTTTTTCCCCAGCTCGCGCGCTCGAGCAAAGCCTGAACGCACGGAGCTTTCGTGCTCGCGCTTCCAGCTTTGCCTTCGCTCGCACATAAGGTGAAACGAAGCTATAGTACCCGATGCCGACAGCACGCGCTCACGGGTAAAATACAAATAAATCTACGAAAACAAAATGTCGTCATAGCACAGTCAGCGCCACAAACGCCTGTCGGGACACGCTCTTTCACGCGCTTCTGAACAAAAAAATAAAAATAAAAGTATGTTACAAAATCGCCAGATGTCCCCACCCTAAGCAAAGCGCACATAAAGGCACCCTACTAATATGTTTTTGGAAATAAAAAAATATAGTTGAATGAGTTGCAAGAAGGCTAAAATACTTATTTCGAGCATTTGTTTTATGAAACATTATTTCAGATATTTTCATTCTCTGTAGACCATGTTTGGTGACTATACTTCGTTTCAGCTTGGGTCCAGACGCAGCCGATGCTACGAGCGCGAGCGTGTGGCCCTGAACAGTGCTTGCATTGCACGAGCGCGCGTGCTTGGCAGGGACGCTGAAAGCCCGGAGCTCGCGCTTGTAGCATCGCCTGCGTCTGGACCCAAGCTGAAACGAAGTGTGGATATGAAAAACAAAAAAAGAAGCATGATGTTTATTTTTTTTGGACAATTACAATATATATTCTTAACCAACAAACAGGTGCTTACTCTGATATGCAAATTAATTTTTGACGTTAGCGTTTTGGCGGCCGAAAATTTTACGGGCCATCAATAGGTAGAAAATACGTTTCTACCTAAGGTGAGGCGTACGTTTCTTTTTTTTTTTCTTCACCTTTCTAATTTTTCGGCAAACTCAAATGAACCTCTAAATAACCTTAGTGTCCTCATAAGTAACCTCGGGCGTTCACTATGCTGTTGTCCGTTATAAACACCTCTTTCAACAGTGATCTTACTATGTCACGGTTGAATGAAGCGGTGCTACCTTACCTGTCTGGAAACAAATTGGGGTGTGTGCATGTTTATACAGCCTAGAACATGGTCTGCCTCAACGGGCGACTTGTCTCCCAGCTGTAGGTGAGCAATTCAGCCAGTGCAGTACAACCGGTAGCCTGGGGTCTTTAACGTGCATCACGCAATAGTGATACACGACCGCACGCCAGTACGATGCTCATCCAGATCGAAACGAGCAGGGGTGGGGATTGAACCAGATCCCTGGGTTATACAGCGCGAGCTTTCGCTCCACGTGCTCCGAGCTGGTGTGCTCTAAAGTCACTGGATCCTGGGAAAGTAACGCCAAGCGCCCCGTGTGGTCGCCATCTTGGTCCGTGAAATGAGCAATTTCTCCTTGACCCCCCGTTCTTGGTGAGCCGATCTAGATTCGCTGGTGACGGGTAGCTTTATGGAGTCGTTTTTTGTATACCAAGATTTTGCTAACCACACACCGGCGAAACAAGCGTTCACCTTCGTACCACCACCAGATTTTTTGTCGGTGCTTGGAGGCACTGAAAAATAAGTTTACTGTCTTGAAATACGCTAGAAGAACAATATAATTGTAAGAGATCCATGGAGATGGCCATGACTAATAAGTTGATCGCATACAAAGTGCCAAAGACTCTTATATTGGCGAGGAACGCTTTCAGTACGATGGTGCTCCATGGTGATCTTGGCGCGACTGGTTTAGAACGACACCCTGGAAGCTTCGAAGATTTAAATGGGCCAAGATGGCGATTTCCATGGCAACGTAGACCGATTAGCCAATCGCCTTGCGAGGTTTGGGTCGTCTGTATGTTAGTATCCGTTTGTGTCCGGCTAGTAGGTAGGGAAGGCAATGGCGCTACTTTCCCAGGATCCAGTGACTTTAGTGTGCTCTAGCCCACTCGGCCACCGATCCTTTTTTTCTTTATTGCGCTTGGTTACCGATTCCTCTTTATCTGTGTAGACTATACTTCGTTTCACCTTACGTACGAGCGAAGGCAAAACTGGAAGCGCGAGCACGAAAGCTCCGTGCGTTCAGGCTTTGCTCGAGCGCGCGAGCTGGGAGAAATGCAAAAAGCGCTGGTCTTGCGTTTCTATACTGTTTCACCTTACGATGTACCGCAGGAAAGGCTACAAGCGCGAGCTCCTCGCTCTAGGGCACATCTCGGCGGCACGAGCTCTCGTGCGTTAAGAGCAGCTCCCAACGCTATGAGCTCGCGCTTCTAGCCTTCTCTGCGGTACAACATAAGGTGAAACGGAGTATAGTTTTGGCTTCGTTCGCAGATAAGGTAAAACGAAGTATAAAGCCCTTCGATGTGTTTGCGTTTGTCTTGCAAGTGGCGTCAAATGCGCCAGTGCACGAGGCCCGTGTCTCGAGCGGTCCTTGGAAGCAGTTGTCGGCGCAGTACTGAAATGAGCGGCCCTTGGAAGCGAATGGCAGCCGAGCACCCGCTCCTCGCACGTGTCTTGCGCGTTTCCACAACAATGGTTGGCGGTACTTGTAAGCGTGAATTTTATCAAATGAATTTAGTCTGCATTTTCCGGCAGCGCCTTCAACTTATGAAATTTACGAGGATAACTCGAGTGCAACATGGTTTTGTGTATTTGAGTGGTTCTTTTTCGCTGACAGGCAGACAGACGGAAAGTGTCCTTTCTTGCCGTATACCCGTTGCCAATCTTGTCAGCTGCTGTGCACTTGGCGCGCGATTGTGGGCGAGTAGTAGAGCCGTGCCACTTGCTTAGACAGAGAACTCCTTGGTACAGTTCATGGGTATAGGAAACGGTTGCTTCTTGTTTCTTTTAACTCGACGCGCAGAAGTGTGGACCTCTTCGACGAGGTTCTCACCTCTGGACGTGCAGAAGTGTGGACTTCGCCGCGCAGAAGTGTGGACCTCGCCACTAAATGAGCTATGCTTAGGGTCGGCACTCTGTTCCCCAATATTGCTGTGGGCACCGCCATCTTGGTGCTTGTACAGAGCAGAAGCAACTGCCGATCGTCATGATTCAAAGTGCGACTTCCTCGGCATTTGATTTGGTGTTAGGAAGCTCATGTAATATTGCTTTGCTCTGTCGCGAAGCGTTTAAACATTTGTGGAGGACGTTAAAGCGTTTCCTGTGATTTCAGATAAATGTTCAGATAACTGGCAGCCATGATTTTAAGCCACAACATGGACAAGTGTCGTTACCCTGAAACGTAGCTTATTTAGTGGCACTAGGGAAGATCATGGCGGAACAGCGCAGCACTGAGCTAGATTCCAGACGCCATGTTCTTTTATATATAGTGCCACTAAATAAGGTACACGCTTCAGAGTAACGACACTTGTTCATATTGTGGCTTAAAATCATGGTTGCCAGTTAGATGAAGATTTATCTGAAATCACAGGAAACGCTTTTTCGTCCTCCACAAATGTTTAAACAGTTCGCGGCACAGCAAAGCTATATTATATGAGCTTCATAACACCGAATCTAATGCTGAGGAAGTCGCACTTTTTGAATCATGACGATCGGCAGTTGCGTCTACTCTGCACAAGCACCAAAATGTCGGCGCCCACAACAATGTTGGGGAACAGAGTGCCGATACTCTAAGCGCAGCTCATTTAGTGGCTCTAGTTCTTCCCAGAAGTGGCGCGAGGCACGTGTCTAGAGCATTTCCACAAAAATTATTGGTGCCATTTTTTCCAGGATAGATGGGCTTTACTCCACACAACCTGGGAGCGGGTTTGCAAACCAGTATTCAGACGAAGAGGAGGCCGATATAGGACATAGGAAGTGCAAAACTGCCACTTCATTTCTTTTTCTAGCTTTAAATTAAACTCTAAAAAAATTATATATATATATATATATATATATATATATATATATATATATATTTATTTATTTATTTATTTATTTATTTATTTATTATTCTTTATTTTTTTTTTTTGCAAAACGACTTTTTTGAGTTAAATGTGGTGGTCCAAACGGCCGCAACGCCGCACCTTTTGCTTTCGATAATTTCGAACGTGGATGGAACTTCCAAATCATTCGGAAATCAGAGCTTATTCTACGTTTTGTAAGCCACTGTAATCTACGTATGTACTGGCTCGTATATCGCGCCACCTGTTGGCCGCTTCCTGCAGCGGCGGACGCAGAGCGAAGAAGATCTAGCTCGAGATCGGCGGCGAACAGCCCGTGGCCCGAGCCCACCTCGAGCGCCCGACCTGCATGCGCAGCTGCGAACATGCAACTCGTTTGTTCCGGAAAAATTCTGCGCCATCTATGAGGAAAAGGGTACAAATAAATAGCGGTTGAATCCCCTTAAGCCCGACTCACGTGGTGCGATTCTACTTGCGAATTCGCAGCTGCGACGTCGGGCACGCAGCTTCCTCAAGCTTTTTGCCGTACGAGTGACGTGGCAACCGCAAAATTGCAAGTAAATTTGCACCATGCGAACCAGGCTTTGCTAGCCCAATAAGCGTCTGGTTTCTCCGCTCTAGATCTGAAATTTTGACACACGGCTGCCAGCCTTGGGTCCTTAGCACGCGTCACGCAGTAGTAATACACGACCGCACGCCACCACGATGTTCATGTAGGTCCCAACGGGCAGGAAGGGGTGGGGAAATGGGGGAGTGGGGGAGGGGGAGGGGAACATTCGGACCTTAAATCTCTCGGCTTTGTAATTACCTTGGCCTGAATTGTCAAAGGAGCAGGAGTGCTGCACCCTGGGATTTTAGTTCCGGTCACCGCGATCTTTGAAAGTGAGAAAATCGGTCTATATATCATGTAACACCGCTCGCCAACATGGCCCCTTACACGTCAAACTTTATTATAAATTTTCTACGTATACGTTGTAGAGGAAGCACTGTGGGAAAAAACAAACACGAGAAAGCGATACGCAAAAGCGAAATAAAGCGTTATTTGGGAGTGACATCATCAGCGTGACGTCATCAGAGTCACGTGACGACTGTTCAAAATTAACGTGTTTTTTTTTCACCTTAGTGGAAATAAGCAAAGAAGGACACTTTGTTGTTGAAAAATAATCAATAAGGGACGTTTCCGAATGACTGTCGACATTTTGCATAAAAGATTTACAGTTCCTCCAACCCGGAAAAAACCCAATATCCATAGCGAAACGTCGACTGACATTTTGATCGAGGCCCTTCATGAGCCTCTTTTCCGAGTATGTCCACTCATCTTCTGAAGCCTCCGGGTTTCGTCTGGCCACGCCATCGTGAAGATTTAGTCCTAGCCCCGCTAGTCCCACATAAAGTCCCTAGATAAGAGCTTCCTACAAGTAGCGACATTCTTTGAAGCACCGACTGCGTGACGGTGCAGGTTTTAGGAAGCGAATGGCGGCGCGCAGCAGAGGTTTGAACTGAAAGCCGCCATTTGCTTCCAGCGGAATGTGCTTTGTCATTTGTATTGGTTGTCGTTACTTGTAAAGAAGTATCAAGGGACTTTAGTCCCACAGAGTGCTTACCAGATTTTAGGCTCAGAACAGTATAAGGCTCATTTCTGTGGCTACGGCGAGCGCGGTCTCAAGCCTGAACGTCGAATGATTGCATTCAAGAGAGAGACTAGGAACTTCTCCTATTAGAAGGTAATAAAATCTCAATATTATCCGCATTGGCACTCTTCTCGTTGATCGAGGATCATGAGCCGCATCCGTCTAGCGACTTTTCACTCAGTCGTATCCCGGCGACCTGCGTGTGAAATAAAAATGTCTGCGAGTTCACTTTCCCGCAGAAAAAAGAGACAGCTAATTAGGACAAACAATAGAAGGTTCCCAGCGAATGACAAAGCAACAAAATAAGATTACATCAAATACAAATTCGGTATGCTCATGGAATATGAACATGACGTTTCGCTCGCTCAATATCGTCCATGTGTACATTGCATTTTTTTTTTTTTTCAGATCTAGTCAGAAAAAAATAATTTTTATTTGCTGTTATCTTTCTAAGAGGTTTCAAGGCACTCCGTTCTAAGGGGTCGCAAGTTTGTGAACGGGCCTGTAAGGTTCACGATAAAAAAAGTATTGACGCATGTTTAGATAAAACAGTAATGACGCAGTGATAGCGCAGGGCTTATGAAAATGATTAGGGTTCAGCCTCATCTAAATGTGTCTCTTGTATGTACGTGGGTATAACAAAAGCGGTGAGCGAGGGAATGCGGGACCACCGTTGGGAGAAACAATCGAGGCTGTTTGGGAGGGACCCGATACTTGGGCGCCATCAGTCCCCGTGCGAGTGAAGCGCGCTCGGTGCGCCGAACATAATGTGGCCGCCGCGTCGGACAGAGAGGCCTCACCTAAATGTGTTTCTTCCACCGTGGGTACAACAAGAAGCGGTGCGCGAGGGAATGCGGGACTACCGCTAGGAGAAACAACCGGAGCTGTCGGTTTGGGAGGGACCCGATACTTGGGCGCCATCAGTCCCCGTGCGAGTGAAGCGCTCGGTGCGCCGGAACATAATGTGCCCGCCGCGTCGGACAGAGAGTCATCACCTAAATGTTTCTTGCACCGTGACATTCAAACACCCCCCCCTTTTTTTTTTACCGCTGTGAGGGCAGGTGGCTTTGTCTTGAGTCTTATTCGCACGCGCTCTCGTGCGAAGAAGACGCCGAACAATGCGATGCGCTCGCGCAAGTAGCTTTGACAGTGTTAGAGCACTGTGGAAGCTGAGCGAGCCTTGACTATGCAGCACAAAATAGTTGACGCCAACACTAGCCGGTTACAAGTTAAAGGAAACTGAAGCGGTTCTGTATTTGAGAAAAAACACTTCAATGGCCTTCAATTTACCTCCAGGATCAGGAATATCGAGATTATTTTTTCAATTTGGCGCACGGAGCCTTCAGAAATTAATTTTTAAAGTACCGCCAAAGCCCCTCCTTCCCGGGGCGTGACGTCACAAAAGGAGTTTTCGGAATCTCTGCTCTCGCGCATCTTCAGCGCCTGCCAAAGCTATGCACGCGCACTCTTGCTATTTTCAAGAAGGTCAGAAAGAGACGTCACGACTACAGTGAACTACGGAATATAGGGGTAGTGGAAAAGCGTTGGCGCTGACCCATCGGCTGTGTGAAGCCAGATGTGTAGACTGCCGCGAGTGGCGCTGTTGTCGAAATCCGGAGGACTTGGCTACTGTAACATGGGATATGGCGTCGCGTACGTTCTCAGATGGTTCCTGTGGTGTCTGTGGTCGTTTTCGCGATTTGTTTTCGTGAATGTCAAGGGCTTGGTATTGTGATTACATAGGTTCGAGTCTTGTCGCTAAGCAAGTGAAAACGAAGAGAAAGAAGACGGATCCACACCGCTACGCGCCAGCATGCAAGACTGCATGGTTACCCCGGTTTTCACTACATTGCCCAAGTAAGCATTAAACATTAATTCATAGACGTTGAAACACGCATAAAGCATACATAGGCCACACTAATGAACCGCTAAGATCAAAAACAGCTAAGCTTGGCGCGAACTTCGCTGGCAGGAATGCTCCGGAATCGAACACCAGCGCTACCTGGTAGGTTCTACACGAAGCGCCTCACCTGGAGGCCGGCTATTTTCCACTACTTCTATTCTAGGTCACTGTATCACGACTGCCGTCATTGCGGAAAAATATACCTGGCAAGCTTGCCATTGCACGCGCTGCCCACACGAGCGACACGCGCTTGGCGGCCGAAAGGTCCTTTTATGACGTAACAACAGGTCGGAGATTTTTCGCGTTTTCTCGCTTTTAGTTGCATCTTCAGGGAAAACGAATGTGATATTCAGATTCACGGGATAAAAATACACCAGAATTCACCTCTAACTCGTTTTTTTCAAGAAGTGTTTCAGCTTCCCTTTAAGAAGGTAGGAGATGCTCCTGCCACAAGTGTGATGCGCCGGTTTCAAATCCCTCCGCAGTCGAAAGAACAGTTCACTGGAAACGCTCCTTGTTCCGCTTCAATGGATAGATAATGGCCATAGAGTGGTGCCAACTTGTCTTTGAAGTTTGACCCCACTTTTTCAAGAAAGCGACCTTTGTATTCATCGGAGAGGGAACCGAGCCGCTGCGAAGCAGCCTTTGTATCAATCGGAGGAAGCTAATCCCCGAAAGTCGTATTTGTTTCCATCGGAGGGGGAACACTCTAATCTCCCCTCGTGGCTTCCATATTGCTAAGTCAAAGTCGAAAGATAAAGCAAATATGTGCAAGAAAAGCAAGTCCTCCTCGCGCGTTAGCCGCAACGTCACGGACACGATGGGACGCTATTGGATGCGGAGGTGGCGGAGGGATATATGATTCCCTTCGAGGGGCATTTGCCGCTACCTTCTTGACTTGTAACGTCGACCGGACTGCTCGGTCTCGGTCGACGCGAGCGGTCCGGGTTTCATGGATTTGTTTCCCAAATGAGTGTTCTAGAAACGTTGGTTGATGCCGAGTCAGGCAAATGGCTGCCATAATTCCGTCCTCTCTTCGATTATTCGAGTTAAGCTTTTGCGTGCAGAAAAGGGTGAACAGACTTGAAAAATAAAAGAAAAGAATTTTATTTTTGTACATTAGGAACGGCATGCAAATTAAGCGAGTTACGTGTGTTAAACTAAGCGTTTTAAGCGAGAATTAAAGAAAACAACAGGCAAGGCTCACGTCTCCTGAGCGAAACCGGTTGGAACGCTTGGTACTTCCTGTCCGCTGAGCCGGGCTCGTGACCAGAAAAATCCTCTTGCGAGGACATTGGCCGCCGGGATAGAGAGCCGCATTCGCCAGCAAACCGCCCCTGGAGTGTTTTGACTCGACGGACACAACCTGCAATGCTGTTTGGTTTCGCGACTCCAGCAAAACGGACACCACCAAGCGGGAAAACCGGGAACCAGCCGGACCAGGTCGCTCCGCGCCCTCCGCGTCTCTGGTGGCTTTCGCGGACACGTTTTGTCGGCGCGGTGGCGAACAATGTCATTTGACGAAGGTCCGACAATTTTTAAGTTTTCCTGAGTGTTTATTAGTGTGGTAAAGCCTCAGTAGATTGTTTCCTTCCGTCACGTGTTTGAAAGCCCGTTTACTCCACAACACACGGTCGCGTGCTTTCGATTTCTTGGATGGGGAGGAATCACGGAAAAACGTTTTGATTACTTGTCTGTCTCTAATCACAATCAAAGTGACGACTACTTAGTAACTGATAAGTGGTTTCTTTATTAGGATGTAGAACAGTGGGCTGAGGACGACAGACGAGGTGTTTCACTGGAGGGAACACCAATGTTGCAGTCAAGTGAAGGGGAAGGTTCTATAGCTGCTTTTCTTGAGTTTGGTTGTGTTCGATGAGCGTCAGGTTTGAGCTACCCACGCCGGTCGGTGCGTTGGCTATTCATATCGGCTGCTTTTCACCGACAAAGCCTCTGGACCACATTGAAGGAGTTGGGCTGATTTCGCAATTACTTGATTCAGGAAAACCTGCTCGCTGCATATGATTAATTAGGGAAATTATCTGCTTTCAAAAGGTAGGGGACTCGTCTCGCAAAGTTAGAAGCTGTCACGGCATTAGGATCTATCGCGCCTCCAATATTTATATTATACCCTGTCGAAGCCAGCAGCAACATACGTCTTCATTGCTCAGGTTGACCGGAAACAAAAAATACTCATTTTCTCCGTTCAGGATTCGAAGTCGAGTTCAATGCAGAGAGGTTCTGAATGAATCTCCGATGAAGACTCTCTTCAGTTCCTCCGCATTCGTCTCCGTGCTACCGGCTAAAACCATTTCGCTTAAGCTAAGTAGTATTTCTCGGTCTGTCAAATATACTTTTATTCAGCAGTTCACCTCGCTAATAGCTAGTCAACTAAGCTCATATTTCAACCCGAAGAATATACTAATATCGCTTTGTGGGACATAGTACGTAATATAATACATAACCCGCTCGTCCAAATGACTTCTCGATTGCTACTAAAACCAGAATTGAAATACGAGTATCAGCTGCTTAGTGGGGCGCCAGCGGGTTAACATGCTCTTTGGCTCAAGAAGCGCTTGCTTAATTTTTGTAATTTTCCTGCAACCTGTGTTGTTCACCGAGCAGACGACTGGAAAACGCGGATACGCACAAAAGCTCGATTTCGCGGACAGATAAGTCGCATGGTCGAGGCATGCGAGTTAGCTGAAAATTACTCTCGGTGGAACAAATCTGCAGTCATCGCCGCTTTCCTTAGATGATCAAAACTGATTAGAGTCTATTATCGTCTCTCCGGAGCCCATAGTTTAGGTTTTGAACGAAATCTCCGAAAGTTTGACATGAAAAGAACAAAAATCACCAGGAAAACAAAACTATGCTCTGCAAGTTTATGTGCACCAGCTACACTTAACCGTCTTAGTTCAAATACCTCTAAAATTGGGCATTAAACAAAAGAAAATCTGTTAAATTGAATGCGCCGCCCGTTCAGCTGGCCCGGCCAAGCCGACGAGACCTGGACCCAGCCGCCATGTTTGTTTGGTGGTGGCGTCCCTATAGGTCACTGGCCGCTGAAGCAAGAAACATTGGGGAAACATTGAGTGGCGGCTGCATTGTTCAAACGTGAGCTAGTACTCTGGTGGTGCCACTTAGCCTAGTGTCCGAAGCAAGAAATACCGGGTGGCTAGGAAGCCGTGATCGCATAACATACCAGTACGGCTGAAGCTACGGCCCTGGCGGGCCAATCTTAACGTGACTACATATCACCGGAGTGCGCTTTACTGCGAAGAAGTGTCATGGTTTTCGCTGCTTCATGCTCCAATATGTGTCCGTTGCGCTCGTATACGTAGCGCATATCGAAGCCGTCGGCACGCAATGTCCACACAGTTGCGTTCGGAGCGACCACTGCGCTTACGAACGAGTGCAACCGGTTGGAACGACGAGTTGCCTTAGCAACGAAGCGCCAAACGGTCGTTTCGTTCGTGTTCGTGTTCGTTCGCAACGCAAGGAGTTGAGCCGGGATGGACTTTTTCTCTACATTCGGGACCGACGGGAGAGACCGCACTGACCGACCATTCACAGGTCGAGGAAAGCTCGGTCGCGTGCGTGGCATGCCGGTCGTGGTTCATTCTGTCTGCAACATGGCGTCGGTGGTGAGCGTCAACGTGCTCGGCGTCAAGGAGGTTATAAGTACTAGGAGGGGCACGTGGCAATATTGGTGAAGCCTAGTCGTAAAAGTGTAAACGATGTTGTGGCTAACGTGACCGTAGATCTCTCTGGCGATTGGTGCGCGTGACATGTCACGTGTGAGATGGATGGTTGATTGTAAAAGGATTCCTTGCAGGCTTGCGCGCGCTCCGTCCGGTAGGTTTTATCAGATCGAAGGCAAGCTACGGTCACGTGATGTGGTCACGTTGGCCTGATAAGTGAGGAGAGTAAGGAGGAAAATAAGAAAGAGGCGAGGCGTCGGGGAGCATGGCTGTGGAGGCTACGCGGCTGACGTCATGCCCTCTCCTACCCTTCTATTCTCCTTGGTCGGCGTGGTGGAAACTCATCGTTACGCGTAAAAGCGCTATCCTTGACTGTCAATTCTCGTCGTGTGTCGCTATGACAACTCAGCACGAACTAGAAGGCAAGATGCAGCTATACTCGCGCGGCGATGTCGTGGCGGCACTCTCAAGACAGCAGAAACCGCCGTGCTGTCGTTTGTTTACTTCGACTACAATGGTGCTTTCTAAGCATTTGTGTCCTCGAACATCGGCCGGATTTCTTATTTTGCGCATTCCATGCGTGTGCTCAAGTTCAAGGTATTAGGGGTGCGTACCGTATGAAGGATGTGAATTTTGACGCGTTTTCATCACCCGAGAAAAGCGATTAGTGTTAGCAATCCTGAACGCTCGTAACGTGAAATCATATTTCTACTTTGCTATATCGCTGCTGAAGCTTGCATCGTCTTTCGTAATCATAGAAATGCCGTGTGGCAGGATTTGTACTAGTATTGGCAAAGTCGTGTATTAAAGTCGTGATCGTCCAAGACATATTTTTCTTTTTTTCCCCTTTTTTCATTAACTCTATCCTGCAAGACTATCCCTAAAAGAAAAAGAAAAAAAGCTTTAAGGTATAAAAATAATATGTTTATTTTTTGTTACTCCAGTGAGTGGCAGCGCGTCCCTTCTTTCTAGAGGCATTGCTGAAACAGCTGACGGCGGTGTAGAAGTGATCGTCGTGCTGACGATTTGCTGCGCTTGTTGCAGTGGTTGCAGGGGGTGTAGCACGGTTGCCCCGCGCGCAGAATCCCCGTCGCAAAAGCCCCGCGTCATTAGGGAGTTTTCGTAGATCGTTTCCGCTGTCCCGCAACGCTCTCCGCGACCCGCTACGAGATCCGGGTTTCTACAGCCAATGCCATTGCGCGCAGGCGCTGGTAGCGGCTTCTTCGTTGCGGAGGGCTTAGCGGAGCTTAGCGGAGGGGAGAACGCGGTCTACGAAAACTCCCTATTAGCTTCACGTCTCGAAAACCCCGCGTTCAATTACCCCGTCCCGTATTCCCCCCGTGCCAAAAGCCCCGTCCTCACTGCCCCCGTCCCACCCTCTTCGCGCTTCAACCAGCATTGTTCTATGTCTTTACCTAATCCGCTGAAGGTCCACAAAGGCTCCCTTAAGTGAAAGAAACTTGAACCGCAGAAAAACCTACAATGACGTACTACAAGTGGCTAATTGCAAAAATCTGCATAACCAGGAATGCACCCTGCTGTCATAGAGGTATACTCGGACGTAGAATTATAGACTTCATCTACCTAGATAGATGCAAATGATTTTAGAACGACGTAAGATTGGAAGCGGTGTTTGGTGCTGTATATGTAATAAGTACGGCGCCATGATCTGCGGGTTAACAGTTTTGACAGAACCGTCGTCACAAGATGTGAACATGTATAGCTAGCGTACGCCTGAAGAAAAGGAAGCTTTATCCATCTATTCCTTACTTTAGTACCGGGTATGGCATGATTGTTACACAGCTCGCGTGCACACTTACTGTTAAGTTAGTTAAAAGCAGAACGCTCCGCCGTCGCGCTGAGGACCCCGCCACCTGACACGGGGCGTGCATTCGCGTCATGGGTTTTGAAACTGGGACATTTTGAAAGCGGGGCAAAACAGCCAGGGCGTTCACCACGGGGCATATGATACGGGGTTTTTGACATCAGGTGCTTTCGTGCACCACCCGTTGCCAGGTGTGCGTACGCGCGGCGCAAAGCGATCGTTTCTGTCGTAATGGTCACAACGGACGCAGTCGTAGACAACGCGCCCGTTGCGGAAGTCTGGACCAGCCTTTATCTTTCACACTTTGGAAAGTTACAACGAGTCAGGGTATAACCGTGGGCTCTCACTCTGCTAGCGCCGCCTTGCTGTTGCCGGCTTCGCGAGTCAACGGAAATCCTTTGTGCGATGTTTGAGTGTTTGGCGCTGACACTGCAAACAAAAATGCATAAAAAATTTCCGCTTCAGGTGATACACGGCGGGTAGGTTTGTTTCCTGTGTAGACGGTACATTTCTTTTATGCATATTTGTTTTTATCTTTTCTGTTTACGTTTATTTATCGGGCCGCGATAAGAGTCGTGACTCGTAGCAGTTGTTCCCGAGTTATTTATGCTTGCAGTCTTTGGCATACAAGTGAGGGACTATCGCCCTGTGAAGAAACTGCCACGATGGAAAACAACCTCTTGCATTTTCTCGTGCAGTGTCCCGATTGACGCCAGCAGACGGCGAAATTTTGATGTGGGTAAACGCACCAGTAAATTCGGCAAACATGTAGTAACCCAAATAATAGGTAAAAATATATCTTTTGCGAAGTTATTTTATAGTCTTCCGCATTTTTCGTTTCTTCAAAACTGAAAGCTTTTACTGGCAAAGCTAAAAAGGTGACAACAATTGTTGTTGTTGTTGTTGTCGTTGTCGTTGTCGTTGTTGTTGTTGTTGTTTTTATTTAGGTAGTTCAATTTGTTCTCGACGAGTTACAAGAAGTTTGACGGAAAATAAATGCTATGGGACGCTCACTCTAGAATGACAGGAGCAATGTCCGACATTGGTTTTTTTGTGGGTCTAGGAGAATGAAAAAAAGGAGAAAACACAAAGACGTATCAAAACTCAGCTGCCTCGATCAGCTAAGTTTTGAGACGTTGTGTTGTCTTTTTTTTTTTCCTTTCTTTGTTTTTGTTTCCTTGTCTCGGTGTTTATAAGTATGATCGTTCACCAGGTAGCCTGCGCCATTACCCTTACATCAGTATCTGGAGAACTCGTCACAAGCCCAGTTGTCACAGGCCAAGTGGTCGCAGGTAAACTGGTCAGGTAGGCCAACTCGTCACAGGGCATCTCGTGCAAGGGATAACTCTCATGCCGGAGTACTAGTCACATAGAACACTCGTATTAGGACCTGATATTTCTATACAGCGTAACGAGTTTTTTGTTTGTTGTCTTTTTTCTCCTCAAGAAAATTTATTTATTTCTCAATCGCAATAGGGTTATAGTCAATATCTGAAACAGTGACTTTTTATCCACAATTTGAGTAGCAAGTGAAATATTTATAACGGAAATAATTATAGCGACATATGTTCCCGGAAACTACGTCGTGGAGTTTTGAACGAGAACTCTTGCCCCATGAGCCCTCGAGCGAAAAAGCGTCTTTCAAGCTGCTCGCTCGCTCCTCAGACTTTCGTAGCACGGTGGACAGCGTGCGATTATTTGTCTTTTTTTTAAATAAATCATTATAATATTAACAGTCTTTAGGACTGGTATTCCAAATCCTGATAATGCAGTGTGACTGTACAAAAAGGCTAGAAAATCACAAAGCGAAACTTATCTTTATTGCAGATAGTACAAATGTCTCAGATATATAAATGGACGTCTCTTGCAATATTCTAAAGTGTGCTGATTGCAGAAATCATATTGAATAGTAAGGATCATCCGGCATCAAGTAGAATACGATGCAGAAGATCGCTTTATTCATTTAACTGAAAAAAGAAGAAGCTCAAAAAATAGCTGAGGAAGCAAGTAAATAAACGACAAGTAAAATACCTGCACAATTTCACTCTCCAGCTCTAAAAGATTCAAAAAATCTTTTACCGGCTTTTTTATGCTTTGAGTATATCTGTTGAATACCTAAAGCCGGGGTACACTGCGCATACCAGTGACATGCCATATATACTCAACGAAGGTATTAAAGGGACACTCAAGTGGTTTTTGAGTTCGTGTTTTGATGATGACAGCTGAATTTAGACGCCCCAAGTATCCCTAAAAACCAAATAGTATAGTCATACGGTGATTATTTCTTTAATAAAATGTAATTGAAGGCCGCCAAACCTCGGATCCATCCGAAAACGAAACCACTCTCATTGGTCCTCGCACGCTTATCAAAAGTATCTCGGGCCAATGGCGTTGGACGACGTTCCGTCGCGCAGTGATCCGGAGGTAGCCGCATCGGCCGAACCTCTTTGTCATTCGAGCTTCGATCATGGCGGCGTTCTCTACGCTCGAGGACCTGATGCCGTTGGAGGTTGAAATTCTTCGGCGGACAGCCGACCTGGGGATGATTTCCTATGACGCCACTCCGACGTGCGATGTGGACGATAGCAGCGCTTCGGAGTCCTGTTCGGGTTCCGAGGACGATGAAACGCAGACCTTTTCGGGCGTTCTTCGATTTGCGGTTGGGGCAGGTCGTAACCAAACCAACGTTTGACATCGCAGCGTTACCTCTGTTACGTGATGTCAAACGATGTCGCCACGTTGACTTTCGCCTCGGGAGGACGGGGGGAAGGCTGGTTCAGACATGTGCAACGAGCGCGTACCTACGACTGCGTCCGTTGCAACCGGAGCGACCGGAACGACAGCTCTGCGCCGCGCGTACACACCTGCAATTACTACAAGCACAGCGGGTCGCCGTCAGCTGTTTCAGCGGCCCCTCTAAAAAGGGGACGCACTGCTACTCAATGCCGTAACAGAATAGAGACAGACAGTTTTCTATAGCCTAAAGCTTTATTATTGATTTTTCTTGATAGGCTTGCAGGGTACAGTGGATGAAAAAAAGAAAATAAAAAGATGCCGTACGCCGTCTTGGACGATCACGACTCTATACACGACATTGCAATAGTACAAATATCGCCACACGCATTTTCTACGATTATAAAAGACAATGTAATCTTAGCAGCGATATAGCAACGTAGAAATATGATTTCGTGATCAGATAGACGTTGCAATCGTTCAGGATTGCTAACACTAATAACTTTTCTCCGGTGATGAAAACGCGTGAAACTTCGCGTCCTTTATACGGTACGCGCCAGTAATACCTTGAACTTGAGCACACGCATGAAATGCGCCAAATAAGAAATCCGGGCGATGTTCGAGGACACAAATGCTTAGAAAGCACCACTGTAGTCGAAGTAAACAAACACGACGGCACGGGCGTTTCTGCTGTCTTGAGAGTGCCGCCACGGCATCGCCGCACGAGTAGGTGGGTCTTCCCTTCTAGTACGTGCTGGGTTATCATAACGACACACGACGAAAATTCACAGTCAAGGATAGCGCTTTTACGCGGAACGATGAGCTTTCACCACGCCGTCCACGTCGATGATCAACACCGACGCCATGTGCGCGCAGATACGTGCGCTTCCGCGCATCCCGGGGGAACGGGAAATTCACCCCCGCGGAGGAAGGCAAGGAGAAAACGTAGTCCCTTGTTTGTGAAACGATAATTGCAGTATCGCGTATTCTAAACTAGAACTATTTTACGTCTTGTGAAATTATCATGCACAACATATTTAAATAAACTGAAAATTGTTTCTTTAGCGAAACTTTACAAAGGCCGCCAAAATTTTCAAACATACGATAATTTCATTGGTCCTCGCAAGTACAGGAAAGAGTCCGCACGTATTTTATTCCTGCGTGATTAATAGGCGGTTCTGCCTTTTAAAACTGAAGATACTCATTCACTGACACTTCCTTAACGCCATCGCACCAAAAAGTAGCTTCCCCAAAAACCGCTTGAGTCCCCCTTTAAGGTAACATACTAAATTCCCATTTAAACATGTATTTAGAATAGTATTCAAGTTACTTTTAGCACCAACCATGTTGAGTAAAAATACTCTGAAAAGTAATTTAATTGCATTCGAATGTAATTTGCGAGTTTTGCAAGCTGGCGATATAAGAAATAAAAAGTAAGAAAGGGGTGCTTTATTTGTTATGAGTTCTTTGAAAATCACATTTTGCTGTGATCTTTATGACCTCCAACAAGCCCCTCAGCTGCTGCTGCAATCGAAGTTTACTTTGAAATGATTTGGGATATGCAACATAATGCGCGCTGAAATATTTGGGAACAAACGGGACTCATGCTGTTGTAAACATGGCGCCTGCCGTGCTTCAGTTTGACTCAGACTTGTGCCTATCTTAAATACTCTTCTCAAGATACTGTATTTCAAATACTTTTGGTAGCATCTAGGTTTCTCGCAAATACATTTCGTGTTTAGTATTTACTACTCCCATCTTAATTGCATTTGTCACTATCTTGTACTCAGTATCTCAAATACACTTTGCAACCTTCGAAAATTTTTGTCGCCGGAACAATCTGTGGAACTAGAGATCGCCAGAACTCCAGGGCAAAGCTGAACCGATTGCAGACTTGGAGGCAAGCTACGACACACAAGACAGGAAACGAGGCACGAGCAAAACGCAGTCTCCGAATGCCAACAAAAAACAAAAAGATAGCCGCCCCAAGTACGCCCGCCTTTATGTAGTACCTCTTGTAGGATCCTTTTCTTTTTTTAGTAGTGTTTGAATGGCACGTTACGTTTGTAGTGGCAAAGTGCTGTTGTCGTCATCGGGATTTTACACCTTTCGTCCTGAGGCTAGAGTGGTTCCGTCAGTGGGTGGCTGAGAAAACCTCACCGGAGAAAACCTCACCGGAGAAAAGCTCACCGCAAATCTGTCCGATGCGGAGAAAAGCCCAACAAGCTCAACTCCTAACCGTTATACGAATCTAAGTATCGAGCGTTCACTCAAGTGAAATACGTTCACTCAACGGCGTCGCGCCGCAGCGGGCGCTCGTCACGTGGCTCTCCTCTCCCCCCAATCTGTTGTCTGCCGCTCTACCTTTTCAATTTCGGTGGCCGCTTCTTGTGGCGATCTGCCAGGCTTGGTCGGTATTCGCGTCTCCAGCTCGACGCTCGCCCTCCCGCGGCGGAAAGGAGAAGCGCTCTAGTGAGGGTCCCCCGATTCTCCTGCTCAGAGGGCACGGCGGAACCGGTCGCGATCATGGCTCGCGAAATGTCATTTGCGAATGCAAACAACACTCTTCACTGCCCCAGCGTAGTGCTGCAGCCGGCATCGGATTGTACCTTACTGGAGAGTTTTAGTATTGCGCATAGAAGCAAACGCAAGCGGTGTGCGTTTGCGTTAGAGTTGCGTGCCCCACGTTGTGTGTGCGCCTCACCGCCATGCGCCATCCAAGACCGCAATTTTGGGCTCCGCGCACGCGCAGTGTAGAACATGCAATGCTAACGCAAACACACAGCGCTTGCGTTCGCTCGTATACGCAATACTTAAACTCAATACTGTTTCACCGAAACGTGCTGCAGTGAGCAGACGTGCAAGCAGGCAGGCGTTCCTTCGAATTGGAAACGCTGAGACTGGCAAAACGACGGAGCGTAAAAATGAAATTAACTAAATGTTATGGAAAACCTGGTAATTAAAAAAAAATGTTTTTTTTTTTTTTTGCAGGGCATTTTGTTTGGAAGGATATTGGCGGCGACTTTGGACGTTTCGCCGATTGTACAAAGTCGCGACTTTGATAGCAAAAATATACTTTACCCCCAATTAATGTAATTTTACATGAATTTCTCACATTAGCTTGTTTTCATTGATTTTAGACTATTTTTTTATTCTTTTGTAATTAAAAATGCTGCAATTGGCACCAGTGATGATCATTAGCACACTTTTGATTGTCATATTTGTTCGCGCGTTTGAAATTAGATCATAAGCAACAAATTATATTAGAGCTTGAAAAATTGCGTAGTAAAATATCTGAATTTTAATATTATTATTATTAATAGAAATCGCGGCAATGTATGCCCCCGATTAACGCCAAGATCACGAAAATACGCTCTTTAACCACAATAGTCTTTCCAGAAAGGTATAATTTTGTTTTCTTTTTAGCATATGAAATCTTCTGACATTGTTATCAAGATAGACAAACAGTTAAACAGTGGATTAATATAAAGTCCTATGTGTCACGCGTTGCTATAAAAAACAAACACACACTTCAGTTGTATGACTCGGATTCCGTCTTTGGGTTGTTGCAGTGAGAACAGCGTTTATTAATTTATACGTTTAGTAGACATATTGTAAAAAATTGAATTATTCTCTTATTCTTGTGCTGGAAATAATGTCAAACCAATTAATCATCTAAATACCCAAAAACCCATTACAAGGCCCGGAGTTCATTATTTCCCACGACAATTATCTGAGCGAGAAAGGGCATCGAGAACGCACAAATATCGGCACTGATTGTTTCAATAACTACAACAATTACAAATATCAGCCTGGATCTTGAGTTATGAAAGAATCCGAAATTAAGACCTATATCAAGAAATTAAATCCAAAATAGAGGTTAGTTTCGGTTTCGCTCCAGAATTAAAACGCGCATCCTAGCGTAAATATTACGCTAAACACCGTTCTTGTTTTCAAGGTAAAGAGGTGACCTGCGCTCCTAACACCCTAGCTTCCTCGTATTACCAGAAATAATTTGTGTCGGTCAGTGAAGCCAGAACACTAGACAGGCTCAACAGCGGCGCGCATCTCCGACCCTCACTATAACCGCCATTTTGGAAAATGAGTGGCGCCACCTATAGTTAGTTGGAATCGCGAATAGATACAGTGCCCTAGAAGTTGGGTAGTGGGCTCACCGCCCTATCTCCCCCGTGTATTGCGCTGAAGCGGCCGATGTCGAAAACTCCGGAGGCGTAGATGTAGATTCCTCCTGAAACTTCTCCTGCCCGCTTCCCGTAAAGGCCCTGTCACACTGAGGCAACACGACGGCAACAGCAACACAACACGTCGTCCAACAGTCGGGCAACTTGTTGCTGGCTCCCCGTGTTGTCCGACAAACCTGTCACATCACGGCAACAGCACGACAACACGAACGACAACTAAAATGTTGCCTCGGTATGACAGCTTTCGGCAACAAAAACAGCAGCAACTCGTGTTGGACAACGTGTGTTGCCCTGATCGCTGGCTGAGCGAATTTCGGGCCGGCAACACGACAACATAGATAGCTTCGATGGTAGAGTAAAGGCCCTGTCACACTGAGGCAACACGACGGCAACAGCAACACAACACGTCGTCCAACAGTCGGGCAACTTGTTGCTCGCTCCCCGTGTTGTCCGACAAACCTGTCACATCGCGGCAACAGCACGACAACACGAACGACAACTAAAATGTTGCCTCGGTATGACAGCTTTCGGCAACAAAAACAGCAGCAACTCGTGTTGGACAACGTGTGTTGCCCTGATCGCTGGCTGAGCGAATTTCGGGCCGGCAACACGACAACATAGATAGCTTCGATGGTAGAGTTAGTCCCCTATCAATAACGTCTTACTCAAACAAAGGCTTGGAAAACGTTATTTAACAATATTAGGGCTGGCGTGCAGCTAAAATGTTTTTATTAATGTTTTTGCTTACGGAAAGCGATTTTCGAAATGTTCACAGCTACGGTCGTGAACGTTCACTGGTTTTGAAATTAAAACTGCCGAGAGACCAGCTGACATTACTGATAATTAAATAAAATAGCATGCCTACTCACCCGCTTATAAAGTATAATAAAAATAATCCAGAAAACCAAAGAATAAAATATCGAAGCATTAAAACGACCACTCTGATCATGATTGTTGATGCTTGGAACTTGAAACCAGCCGCTACCAGGCACCTGATTTGTTTTAAAAATACCCAGGACGTTTTGGCGGATGAAGCGATGACATAGCAGGCGGTAGGCAAATGAACAGCGTTGAAAAATATTTATTCCACCGATTGTTATCAAGGCCGATCGTGTCAGTGTCGCTGTTTTGAAGCACTGTCAGTTCAGTCAAAGCCGTCTGTTCAGTTCAACATCACGCTACAAAAGACGCTTTGGGGTACTGCTGGTGTTAACTCAATTTCACAGAAGAAATAGGAATTGCACGAAAGAAAGAACCGGGCAGAAACACTTCATACGGTGGCGTAAATCCCGAACATATATCAGCGATGTCACTTTCCTCGGTTAGGACTCCTGTCACACTGAAGCAACAGTTGGACAAATCTATCCAGCAAACGGGAAAGTCGTGTGCCGAGCTATTCTAATCACATCGCTGGACAGTCGTATCGTAGCAACTGCTGCTGTCGAACGGCAACCTGGCCCGTTTGCTGATCCGTCAACCCTGTCACACCGCGCTGACGGCGAGGACAACACGGGGAATACTCCGCCATCGTTGATGTTTACCGTCGCTCGTATGCGGCGCGGAATCACTGGAAATGTGACTACAAAGTGATAGTGCGTCCAAAGGGCCGGAATCACTATGGTACGACATCAACCAGTTGACTGTGATTGTGAAAACTTGACACGGTGAGTATTTTCCGCTCTTTATTTTATCGAAATGTTCTTCATTCGCTGACAAAGCAGATAGCCCTAACCGAGGAAAGTGACATCGCTGATATATGTTCGGGATTTACGCCACCGTATGAAGTGTTTCTGCCCGGTTCTTTCTTCATGCAATTCCTATTTCTACTGTAAAATTGAGTTAACACCGGCAGTACCCCAAAGCGTCTTTTGTAGCGTGATGTTGAACTGAACAGACGGCTTTGACTGAACTGACAGTGCTTCAAAACTGCGACACTGACACGATCGGCCTTCATAACAATCGGTGGAATAAATATTTTTCAACGCTGTCTACTTGCCTACCGCCTGCTATGTGATCGCTTCATTCCGCCAAAACGTCCTGGGTATTTTTAAAACAAATCAGGTGTCTGGTAGCGGCTGTTTCAAGTTCCAAGCATCAACAATCATGATCAGAGTGGTCGTTTTAATGCTTCGATATTTTATTCTTTGGTTTTCTGGATTATTTTTATTATACTTTATCAGCGGGTGAGTAGGCATGCCATTTTATTTAATTATCAGTAATGTGAGCTGGTCTCTCGGCAGTTTTAATTTCAAAACCAGCTGAACGTTCACGACCGTAGCTGTGACCATTTCGAAAATCGCTTTCCGTAAGCAAAAACATTAATCAAAAATATTTTAGCTGCACGCCAGCCCTAATTATTGTTAAATAACGTTTTCCAAGCCTTTATTTGAGTAAGACGTTATTGATAGGGGACTAACTCTACCATCGAAGCTATCTATGTTGTCGTGTTGCCGGCCCGAAATTCGCTCAGCCAGCGATCAGGGCAACACACGTTGTCCAACACGAGTTGCTGCTGTTTTTGTTGCCGAAAGCTGTCATACCGAGGCAACATTTTAGTTGTCGTCCATGTTGTCGTGCTGTTGCCGCGATGTGACAGGTTTGTCGGACAACACGGGGAGCGAGCAACAAGTTGCCCGACTGTTGGACGACGTGTTGTGTTGCTGTTGCCGTCGTGTTGCCTCAGTGTGACAGGGCCTTTAAGTACTGCTTTGTCAGCGAATGAAGAACATTTCGATAAAATCAAGGCGGAAAATACTCCCCGTGTCAAGTTTTCTAATCACAATCACTGGATGATGTCGTATTGCAGTAATTTCCGGCCCTTCGAACGCACTAGCACTTTGCAGGTCACATTTCCAGCGACGCCGCACACGGACACGAACAACGGTAAACAATCAAGATGGCGGACGTGTTCGCCCGTGTTGTCCGTCGACCTGTCAGCGCGGTGTGACAGCGTTGTCGGACAACAAATCGGGCAACACTGTTGCAACAGACAGCAGCAACTCGTGTTGGACAACGTTGTTGTTGCCCTGATCGCTGGCTGAGCGAATTTCCGGTGCCGGCAACACGACAACATAGATATGCTTCGATGGTAGAGCTTAGTCCCCTATCAATAACGTCTTACTCAAATAAAGGCTTGGAAAACGTTATTTAACAATAATTAGGGCTGGCGTGCAGCTAAAATATTTTTGATTAATGTTTTTGCTTACGGAAAGCGATTTTCGAAATGGTCACAGCTACGGTCGTGAACGTTCACTGGTTTTGAAATTAAAACTGCCGAGAGACCAGCTGACATTACTGATAATTAAATAAAATGGCATGCCTACTCACCCGCTGATAAAGTATAATAAAAATAATCCAGAAAACCAAAGAATAAAATATCGAAGCATTAAAACGACCACTCTGATCATGATTGTTGATGCTTGGAACTTGGAACCAGCCGCTACCAGGCACCTGATTTGTTTTAAAAATACCCAGGACGTTTTGGCGAATGAAGCGATGACATAGCAGGCGGTAGGCAAATGGACAGCGTTGAAAAATATTTATTCCACCGATTGTTATGAAGGCCGATCGTGTCAGTGTCGCTGTTTTGAAGCACTGTCAGTTCAGTCAAAGCCGCCTGTTCAGTTCAACACCACGCTACAAAAGACGCTTTGGGGTACTGCTGGTGTTAACTCAATTTTACAGCAGAAATAGGAATTGCATGAAAGAAAGAACCGGGCAGAAACACTTCATACGGTGGCGTAAATCCCGAACATATATCAGCGATGTCACTTTCCTCGGTTAGGGCTATCTGCTTTGTCAGCGAATGAAGAACATTTCGATAAAATAAAGAGCGGAAAATACTCCCCGTGTCAAGTTTTCTAATCACAGTCACTGGATGATGTCGTACCGTAGTAATTTCCGGCCCTTCGAACGCACTAGCACTTTGCAGAGTCACATTTCCAGCGACGCCGCGCCGCACACGAACGAAGGTAAACAATCAAGATGGCGGAGTGTTCCCCGTGTTGTCCTCGCCGTCAGCGCGGTGTGACAGGGTTGTCGGACAACAAATCGGGCAACACTGTTGCCGGGCGGCAGCAACATGTTGCCCGACTGTTGTTGTTGCCTCGATGTGACAGGGTCGCCGGCAACACGACTTCCCCGTGTTGCCGGATAGAGTTGTCCAACTGTTGCCTCAGTGTGACAGGGCCTTAAGGAACCGGAAGTTGCCAAACGCCGCTCACCTATTGCTGGATCGCGCTTCCTGCTCCCCGAGGGAAGCCACCGGACGGCCATCTTGCTCATAGACGATTTGCGGTTTTGCTAGCGTTACAGAGGCTGGCGGCTGCGCGCTGAAGACAGGTTTTCTACTCGTTCGTCGTCATTCGTCGAAGAAGATTTTTAAAACCCTGTGTAAAGGTTGAGACTTGCCTTTGAGAACACGTGGACATTTCTACGAAAGCGCAGTGCTACAGAAAAAAGCCCCAACTCGTTGAACGCAAGTTTCGCCGGTCTCGCGGCGTGATCAAAGCTTCCTTGGCACGCCGAAGTACTGCGTCTTTGTAAGATTTTGTACTACTGATTTTGAACCACTAATTTGATTGCCATAAGCGTCTAGTAAACAAAACAAAAAACGCGTCGCTCATGCCGCCCCCTTCCTCCCTCTCTGCCCCCCCCCCCCACCTCTTCCGTCGCCACTGGACACTGGCCCAAGCTCGTTTCTGGACCGCGAGTGCCGCAAGTTACAAATACAGTAGTCAGAGTAAAGTAAAACGCTGTTCCAGAAGTACATACGGCTTCACGCACATTGCACTCACAAAACAGATCCACACGGCGCCGAAACGAATCTTGATCGGTATCCAAGAGTACGAAGGCACAGAGACGCAGAACTTCGGCGTGCCAAGGGAGCTTTGATTCCGCCGCGAGACCGGACGAACTTGCTTTCGACGAGTTGTGCCATTTTCCTGCGGCAGTGCGCTTTCGCAAAATTTTCCACGTGTTCACAACGGCAAGTCTCAACGGTTACACAGGGTCTTAGAAAAACGTCTTCGGCGAATGACGACGAACGGGTAGAAAACGTGTCTATAGCACGCTGCCTCCAGCCTCTGCAACGCAAGCAAAACCGCAAATCGACTACGATCAAGATGGCCGTCCTGTGGCTTCACTCGCGCTGCAGCGAACAAGCGGGGAAGCGCGATCCAGCAATTGTCATGGAGATCAGTGGT
>JAZHYW010001913.1:0-20781 GCA_037355805.1 Ixodes ricinus | reverse complement strand
TTGCTAGCAATGTGCGCCAGCAGAAATAACTTGTATAAATACTTTTAGTGTCATCTTTTTTATTAGGAAGTTTTAGTAGATTAATCCCATTACTTCGACAACAATACCCGATACTTCGCCGACGCAGCGTGCATCATATTGTTATCGGAGGTATCAAAACAATCAACTAAGACTGCCTATTATTTCCTTCGCATGAGTTTAGCGAGAGCAAAGGACCACCAATGCGCAATGCGCACAGGCTAGAAGTTAGCGCGGTGCGAGCAGCGCGAAAAAAACGACGAGGACGTTCTGTGTGTTTGTTCTACGTAATCGTCGTTTTATTTTTTTTTGCGATGTTTTTTTATGATGAAGGGTATCACTATCACCCACGCTCGCATCGCGCAAATTCCTTGCCTCTGCGCATTGGTGGTCCTTTGCTCTCGCAAAGCTCACGCGAAGGAAATAATAGGCAGTCTTCGTTGATTGTTTTTTGTTACCTCCGATAACAATATTGTGCATGCTTAAAGGCGTCGGCGAAGTATCGGGTATTGTTATCGGAGTGATGAGAATAATCTACTAAAACTTCCTAATCAAAAATATGACCCTAAAAATATTCATACAACTTATTTCTGCTGGCGCACATTGCTACCGAGAAATACGCTTTGTTATTGGTGACCAGTTTCGCAATTTCGCCGACCGTTTTTCGCTAGCAGACGACCCGGAAGTGCAGAGTGGTGTGGCGATCGCTACCCAAGCAGCACAAAACGTCGTGGAAACGTCGAGAAAAGGTCCCTGACGTCCGTGACGTCCCGCGTGACTTCGATCACGTTTTTTCGACGTTGAGGTGACGTCCTTATATAACGTTCCATTAGAGTCTAATCAGGGACGTTGTGACGACGTTGTATTTCAACTCAAACGTCGTCAACGTTCCCACGACGTCCATGCACGACGTTCAGGCAACGTCCAACGCTCACGTTTCTTTGACGTTGAAGTGAAGTTCATAAATGACGTTCCATTATCGTCCTGTCCGTGACGTGCTGGCGACGTCATGTTTCAACTTCTACGTCGTCACGACGTCAAGACAAGACGTTTTAGGAGCGTCGAACACTCACGTTTCTTCGACGTTAAAATAAAGTCCATAGTGACGTTACATTATTGTCCCGTCAGTGACGTTTCAGCGACGTCGCGTTCACACCTAGCTGTCGTAAACGTCATACAGGACGTACTGGCAACGTCGACCACTCACGTTTTGTTCAACGTTGAGGACATATTTAAATTACGTTCCATTTTTGTCCTGTCATTGACGCCCTGGCGATGTCATGCCACAACTTTGTTTTGTGTTTTTTTAGCTTTTCCAGCTCCATCTCCAGCCGTAAATCACGTGTAATACGCGTTCACTGTTAAAAGCTTAATTACAGCTGTGGTCAAGGTGACACTGCTCAAGAGCCGCAAGCAAAACTTAATTTTTGAGAGCTTCAGGAATTTATTTATTTATTCATTAATTTATTTATTTCAAGATACTATTAATTGCACATGGGATTACGCTAGGGAGGGCAAATACAAAACACAATGTACACTGAAGGAAAAAAAATATGAAGGCATGTTGGGAATATCATTCCTTTTACATGTGCTTGTTATAATTTTGGTTTGTTTAAAATATTGTTACGGTTCTAATGTGCGAAGTGGAGCCCATGGCGTCTAGATCGGATCGGATTGTGCCATTCTTGTTTTTTGCACGCGCGTTGTCGTCTTCCTTGGGTCCTGGATGCGCCACCGGCGCGCCACCACACTATTCCTTCTCCAGGTGATTTCAGGCATGCATCATTTCCAGGGAGCATCCATACTGCTCCGCGACCACCTGGCATTGTTTTAAGGTTCGGCAATTTCTCTTCGTGTTTTGTTACCCATGCTCACTTGCGCACAACCACAAAATTCGCATCAACATCACAGTTCACCCGCAACACCAACTTCCAGTACATTAGCGCTTTCGGTAGCTCGGTGCGCAGTCTTGTTACGTGACTGTCAAAACAGATCTTGCTTTCTTTGGAACTGATGACGTACCCAAACAAAAATCGGACGCCGGCACACATGATATCGGAGCACAATTTCACTGCGCACTTGCGCATTTTGTACACTACTCCGAAAAATAAATGCCCGGCAATGACGAAATCCGGTAGATACTGTCAACAGTTTGTGTAGATTGGCACTCATTATGCCAACCGTTGAATGCCCCAGATGACGGTCCAAAAAGCGTTCAAGTCCAGCCCGCACCTACGTGTCGGCAAAAAAAAAAGAAAAAAAAGAAACAGAACCGGCGCCAACGCGGCGCGAGAGAGAGGGAAAGGCAGGCAGAAGAAATGCAGTGGCATCTCCATAGAGCCCCATGCGATGCGTCGGGAAACTCGGCAAGTAGAGGGCGAGAGAGAAAAGTGGGAGAAGATAGTGGCGACGAACAATCGACAAGCGTTAGTTCCGGGTACACCCGGTCCAGCTTTTTCCGAAAGTCAGTCACTAGCACCGGCCGTCACGTCTACGGGGTCTACGAGGCAGGCTGCTTGTCGCCGTGATTTTTTTCGAGTCTGCATACAGTGGAAGTGCTGCGATTCGCTCAAGTCGCCCCTATGAAGAAGTCGGTGATCGCCCAAAACGCCGTCGTGTTCAGTCACGGCTCGCGGACCTTTTTCAAGGCCATGACGCTTCACACGTTGAATCGTATTACTGCTCGGATCAAGGTGACTGTGAGGATATGAATGACGCCCCCCAGAAAAGAAGGGGCAGTGCAGATAATGGCGCGTCAAGTCCAGTTTTCGATCAAGGCTCTTCAGACGCTTCCGACGATCCCAGTCAAGAATGCCCAGCGGACGGGACCCCACTTCTGAATCCACTCCCGTGCACGCAGCGAGAGTACCAGCTATGTGCGATGGGGTGGGTAAAGCACGCGCGTCAGCGGATTAATCAGAAGCAGAACAAGGTAAGCGGTGGAACATTCCGCGCAGCGTGACATCGTCCCTTGTTCATTTCTTTACGTGCATTTGTTTGTTTTATATACTTCTGGCTGACACATCCAGGGACGTCTTTTGGCGGCGCTCCGTATTGTATCTCGTGCCTGAAAATGCTCAAATAAACAGTTCGTACCAAACCTGTGTTTTAGTTACTTCCTTCGTACTTGCATGAGAGCATCTTGCCTTCGCAATAATACTCAAAAAAGTATTTTTTTTTGTGTGTGGTGGGGGGGGGGGGGGTGGACACAACGTCTTCCCCACAACGCCTAGGGAACGTCATTTGGAATGGTGTCTCGACGTTCTATGAACGTCGTTGGTAGTCCGGATGTCGTAAACACACGTATCATAAACGTCGAGGGAGGACGCAACGGCCCACTGAGACGTGCATGTGACGTGTGACAAACGTCATTGGGAACGTTCTCTCGACCTTCTGTGCACCTTTTCTCGCGGACATTTAAAGGTTTCATCGACGTCGAAGGAAGGTAACGTCCGGACCTTCGACGTTGTACGACGTCACGTTACAGACGTCTTCGACGTTCTTTCGACGTTTTCTTCACGTTTACGTGCGCTCCTGGGTAGACTCCGCCCCCGCAGGCACCCGGCTTCGTTGCTCGATAGTAGGTGTCTCCTGGTACCTCGTAGAATTCCAGCTCCCACTTCAAGTAAGTACCATCGCCTAGAACTCTCAATTAATGGTTTCCAACCCAGACGCTCGCAGCGAGGCAAAGGCAAGTGTATTCTCTGATGTTCTCTTGCCGTAACGCGACCTCACCCCATAGTCGACCTCACTGATACGCAAGGTGTGCGCCAGCCTTTTAGCGCCTCACTTAGCCATAGAAAATGATACGATGAATGCAGTACTCGCCGACAACGACTTCTTCCCCGTCCACCTTGGTCTGGTGCCTGAAGATGTTGAAGGCAAACGTGACACCTGTCGAGGCTCGCTGCAGCACGGAGTCAAGTCAGAAGCACAACTTGTTGCGTACTCACTGTCAGGCCGAGAACGAGAGGGCGTCTCTTTCGGATGCCCGGACGCGTATATAGGAGTTCCTCACGGAGTAAAGCCTCGGGGCAAATCCAAGGTCCTGATTGGCTTATTTTGCACGTCTCGCTCTTTTCGAAGCAGCGGATGACCGTGACCTTTCGCGCTCGTTGTTTGAGATAAGGCGGCTCCTGACATCTGAGCGGTGAACTCTGCGTTACGAGGTGTGGTAAAATGAGCGAATGTATACCGTTAACGAGACGTACAGTGCTAATCACACTTGTCTATAACGCGCGAGCGTGCGGCTTTCTCCGGGGAGCGCTAGACTGGTGGCATTCGCGGAAACTAAGCTAGTCACGTGGCGCAACATGGAACGGCCCGCTCGAGGGGTGTCCTGCCCACTCTATCAGCTGGCGGCGAACGCGGAAGGCTGCTCGCACGCTTTTTACAAACATCATTGCTCGAACAATAAACAAACTAAAGCATGAAGGCGTATCAACGATGTCGTCATCAAAAAACAAAAATATATCATAAAGCACTTTACTTTTATCGCTTATCAAGCTGGTATAAGGCTTGCTACTATGCAAAAAACAAAAGTATATCAATTGACCGGATTCAACAGGACTGCGCATAGTATCGAGAGAATCCTACAGGACAAAAGCACTGATCGCCGACAATGACACCACGAGTGCCGAAAGACGTCCGAACAAGGATAGTCGGAATGAGTGAAGCGGGGTTGTCCCAGCTGATAGAGTGGGCAGGACACCCCTCGAGCGGGACGTTCCATGTAAAAATTATTTTTTTCGCAAAACTTGATGACGTAGTTTGGAGTTCCTGTGTTGGCATTGTTCCCCAGTGACAATATCTGTATGCGGCTCATATATTGGACCGGAGCATTGCGTGAGCACTCGATTTGGGCCACGGTGTAAGATAATGCTCTTCAGGTGAGGACAGCGCACTCCTCGCGACGTGCCAATAAAGTTCGCTTTTCACTCTCTCTCTTTCACTATGGTTTCAAGCGGCGCCGGCGATGACTTGCCGACCCATGGGCACGGTGTAAGACGCAGGAGACAGGAAGCAGTGCACAAGACAGCTCGTGCCACCTCATGCTCCACACGCGCAGAGCTCCAGCGAGGTTGTCGCACATGAAAAAGACCACGGTGTACCGGGGTGTCATGGCAACGAGGTACTTTTTTCGCTCTCACAGAGTTTCGCCGTTTGGCCACCGGCGACACTGTCAGCCGCGGGCACGGTGGCCGCGGAATGATGCAGCCTTCGCGGATGCCCGTCGAACGAACGCTATCTGATTCTTCGCGCCGCATTCAGCCCCGCCGCATAGAAATATAGTACTACGTAAAGAGCGGACACTTCCATAGGCCCCAGCGGCCCAATTCAGCGTCAGCGAGCGCACCCAGCGGCCAGTATAGTCCCTAGTTGAGTGTTGAATGGATGGATACACGCAGTAACCGCTGGCCAGATGAATGAATGGATTCAAGGCGAATTCTGGCATATTTTTGTATCGGGCAGTAGCACGCGCCCTCTAGTTTAACGAGTCAGTGTTATTGTAACTAGCATGGTTTTTGTTTAAAATAGAATTGTTTTATAAGCATACCTTAATTGTACTGCAGAAAAAAAGTCATCCAGCGCTACATATAATTCAAACTGACCGCACACCGAAAAGGATATTTTCACATTTGTGCTAACTCTCTTGAAGGGACGACATGGGACTACACCAGGGATTGACAAACAAAAGTATTTATTTTTGTAACTATGACAAGCAAAACAAACATCAACTCTGAAGGCAAGGAGTGATGTATGTTATTTATACATTACAAAAATAACGACACACATGCAAAATGTATGAATAACGCGTCAACAGTTGTACACTGGAAAAAAAGTACTGTATCACAGCGAGACTTACAGCGACAAATGCAATATGATGGAGGGCATTTAAAAAAATTACCGTCCAAGTTCCATGAAAGGCGCTTGCACATATGACCATGTGCTGAAAGGCGCTTGCACATATGACTGGCCCAGTGGCTTCTAAATCCAGTGACCGAATGCAAATGTCCGTCAACAAAGAAACTACAGTCACAATACTTGTTACATATACCGTATACCATGACCGCAACGGAAGAATGACTTGAAACCCGCACGAGGCAACAAGCCGCAGAACCAACTCAACCCACACAACACCGAGGCAAGAGACACAGACCAAGCAGCCGAAGTATCCGCCCTCCGTTTGCCCTCCGTCGAGTCCACGACTGCGAAGCCAACCGTCGTGCCGCAGCCATAGCCACAGCTGTTGAAGTCGCTTTTGAAAGTTTTCAAAGTTCGTAATAATTTTAGAAGTTTACTCTATACAATGAAGTTATTTATTAATATTATATATCTGACAAAAGTTCAAAATAAGTGGCACTGTTGCGCCTACTAACGGCCAGTAGAGTCCCTAACTCCTGGGCCGCGAAACGGCTTGAGTGGCCACTCTTTACGTAGTACTATATTTCTCTATGCCCGCCGTGCCCTCACGTAAAAAGTGTATCTTACACCGTGATTTAGGCTCGCGATAATACCTCTAAAAGCATTCGGGTAGTGGCTCGTGCCCAATCGCTTCAATGACGACGATATTCGAACCTTAAGAAGGACTGGAACTCAGCACGTGTTCCGTGCTTTGCCAACCCGGCGCTTGGCTGGGACAATTATTGGCGGCATAAAATCGACTCCACATCACGTGGCCTCTTGCTTTGGGTGCGAATAGAAAAAAATAACTTTGCTCGTTTTTCTCTAACTTTTGTATCACAATTACAATTACGCGAAGAGAAAAATTAACACGCAATTCGTAAGTGATGAACGAGGGGCAAAGGGGCAACGAGGGGCATGAATTAATTGTAAACTGTATGTACGTAATAAAAAAAAAGAAAAAAGTGTCGTCGTTTTATGAACGAGGGGCAAAGGAATATACTCAATATTTGCCAATTGTAGCATGCAAAACTATCGAAGATAGATACCACGCAGCTAAATTTATAAGTCATCAATGAACGGTGCTTCGAGTATATCACCTTATTTCCGATCTTTAAACATTACTACAATACCTGCGAGGATGATAAAAGCAGATAGGTTTTTCTGTTGTCCTCCTCTCCGCGAGGCTTCCCGGCCCCGATAACTGAAGGGCATCCTCCTGAGGGTGAGTTCCTCACACAGTAAAACCGTAAGGAAATCCCAGACCCCTAACTGACCTTTTTCCGAGAACGTCACGAACACAAACCCTTCGGCCAGTATATGTCCAAACACGGTGGCGCCTTCTTTTCTGCCTCCAAACGTTCCACTGATTTAAATGGTGGGGAGAGAAAGAGAGGGGGAGGCGTGGGCGTACGGGCGTCAGTGTTTCACGCATGCACGGGTGACGCCTCGGGGTTATGCTTACGGGCACTATGGAAAGCGGCCGTCTCTGCATATGCTTCTACACGCGATTATTGTCAGGGGCCTGAGCTTTCAGTGCTCAGGTGGTGTTGTTTCGCCGCCAAAAGCTGCTGTTTGTTACCACCAAAATCGCCAGGCCATTGTGTTTCCGCCATCTTGGGTGGTCATGATGGTACAGTGCTAATCACACTTGTCTATAACGCGCGAGCGTGCGGCTTTCTCCGGGGAGCGCTGCACTGGTGGCATTCGCGGAAACTAAGCTAGTCACGTGGCGTAACATGTCGCAAATTAATTAATTTTTTTATTCACCGCAACAAACAGGTTTCTTGGTTCATGGCCTAGCGTGCGAGTATACTTGGCTCTCTGTGGTGCCGCTACGTTCGTGTAAAGTAAAACACATTAAAACTGAGTATCATTGCACCGCCTCCTTATGAGAGCATGGGCATTTGTGGCAGGACAATTATGAAGCACCTCGCTAGATAAGCTGAGAAAAAGGTAGTTATAGAAAGTGTTCGGAGATAGTTTTGCTTCTCCCAAGTAATTAAACAACATAAACAACATATTACACAACATATGCAGGTGACAAGAGTGGCCATAATAATCCCTGGAGAAAGGGAACCAAGGGCATAAAGGACAAACACAATTCTGCAAACACAGCTATCGGTGACTGGTGCGCGACCGAAAAATCCGCCTGGTCCGGGTATCGAACCCGCGACCTCTCCATTTCCAGCGGGAGGTCCCGGTCGCGCACCAGTCACGTATAGCTGTGTTTGGAGATTTGTGTTTGTCCATTGTCCCCTTTGTTACCCTTCTCCAGGGATTATTGCCATTCTTGTCTAGCTCGCTTGCGCCTTTGCATTAATCGCATTATGCAGGTGAGCTGGTTTCCTAACCACCTCAGCTGCATGCAGTCACTCCTTGTAACTAAAACTGTATAGTGACCTATGCGTTTTTGTTTCTCTTTCTCTTATACCTGTCATTAAATCCCATAAAATGAAAACAGATTTCCATCTGAACATGCACCCCTATGGCGGCTGCCTTTTGAGCACAGAAAACGGGATACCGCTTAGTCGGAGTAGCCCATCCATGCAAGACAGGAGCAAGGGTACTAGGCGTCAGTAGGAACCTTTCCACCAATCTGAAACAAACAAACAAAATGGTGAGGCAGATGATACCATGTTGCGTCAAATAACATATTTCAGCACTGCAAAGAGACAAGACGTCTCGCATTTTCGGGTAGTTAATAACACGCCATACCTTAAGAAACAGGTGTCGACCGAAGTCAATCTCGATAAACCTAAAATGACAGCTTCGACCTTAGCTTTAAGATTAAGTTTATCGCGGTGAACGACTGAAGACCACAAAGAAAACAAAAACCTAAAGGAAAAAAAAACGTTCGCTTATATTTCAGTAGGGGGCGAGAAATTCCTTACTCAACTTCTTCGATATTACAACCAATAATAAAAAAATGGACGAAAACGCCGCCGGCAGTTATAGACTTTGAGCTGAGTTTATTTTAATTTATAATTTATGCACTACAATCAAGGGGGGGGGGGGGGGAGGTTGCGGTTGCTTCCCGGCGAGGGGGGGTGCGCCGAGGGAGAGCAGAAGCAACCGCAGCAACTGCGCCCCTCCCCCCCCCCCCACACACACACACCACCCCCTTTCACGGCGAGGACTGACACGAGAGCGACGGCCGAGCGTGCTCCTTCCTGACATGCGGGTCGGACCACTGCAGGAAAAGGGCTTCTCTGTGGAGTGGCGTTGATCGAAATTATGCGCGTCCTCCCAGCCAACAGGCCGTCTATAGGGAGCCGTTCCGCTGGGACTTCTCCACGTTTCTAGTGGTTACAGCGGTTACAGACGCCGCGGTCTCTGCGAATTTCTTTCGCTGTTTCTTTCGCGATTCCAGACGCCACCCGCTCCTCTCAGGGATCCGTCGATGTTTCTCAATAAAAGTAGGTTGCGCGGAACGTAGATACCGTCTTTCCTGCATGTGTATCAGGCTTGGAGGGCATTCGGTGGCATGATAAACTTCACGCTAAGTAAACTAGTGAAATTTAAAAAATGCGCCGGTTGGTTAAATATTCATCTATCACTTTTCGCGTTTTCGCCGACTGATTGAGGGACTACGCAAACATACGACGCGAGCCTTTTTTAAATGATGCGTAAAAAAAGTAACGTGCTCGTTTCTGGTGGCGTCGTCACCAGCTCGGTGATATGCTGTCGGCTCGACGCACTAAATGACGCGCTGCCGAAATAGTGACGACGTGACTGAAACCACCACGTCAATCTCCAAAGCGTTAATAAAGACACGACTTCCGGAGAGTCTTTCCGTGTTCCCTTTCTAATCTAGCGATACCAAGCGCCAAAGTTACGAATTCATATATTGAAGCCCGTTGACTTTTATCATAGTCTTTAAATTTATACAGCCTGTAATAGTAATTCCTGTTGACACTAGGATTGCAACCTGAACCCATCAAGAAATGAATGAAAAGTTTGATGAGCAAATTTAGTTAGTTAGCCTACTTGTCGTGACAATCATCCTCTCGGAAAATATGTCCGCCGATATCGATACACATCCAGTAAACACAGAATTTATGTATCGCTCTCTTCCAGCTTAAAGTATATGTCCAAATAAAAACCAGACACACTGAACACTCGCCGGGCCAAAATTAAATAAACAAATAGCGAGATTAGGATAATTTTGCGAATAGTAATGGCAAAGATCTTCAAGTATTTCTTAAACGAATTCTCTCCTTCAGATTGTCAGTTGTTCCTATATTATGTTAAAATATTCTTAGTACTGTTGAAATTATGTCCTTTGAAAACATGACGTAACTCTTTGGGTGCCCAAATTATATTACTTCAGAGTTGGTAACTAAACTTAACAGCTCGCACCTATTTTTTTTTTTTTTTTCAGTTTCCACTAATAATAGCTTTTTAATGGTATACATCGCCTCCATATTTGTACTAAAATGCTGTATCGCTAGAATTTCGATTGAAACTTTATATTTTTCGGAGATGAAGTACTAGGCCGAACAAAAAGCCACTTGTAGTGAGTTGACAATGCTCTGCCCCTGTACAGTTGGCATGATGGGCCAACGCGACGATATACTGCATAAATATAACACACAAGCATACCGATTACAACGATTAGCATTATTTCACAAAAATACATTCCAGGAAATACAGTATGATCCAATATTGAAAGTATAAAAAACACAATAAAATCATAGAAACACGATGATTCGGTAACACATCTTGAAACCGTCTAAAAGTGAAAGTACCCGGCAAGGACTCAAGAATACTGTAAACGGCTTATCTTTCGCGGGCTTAATATTTCGCGATTTGGGTCAAAGTTGAAGTTTCGGAATAATTCGCGGGTTCCAATTTTCGTGACTGGGTGGGATCTCAATATAAATTTCAATGTGTATGCATTTCAGCGGAATTATTCCACCCCGGGACACTATTTTTGCGCGAATTGTGCGGCGATTCGCGAAATTTAGGTCCCTCGCGAAAATGAAGTCGTTTACAGTATACATGAACATATTAATAACAAAAACGAAAACAAAGATAAAAATGTGAAGGCATGGAAGAGTTTACGGGGTGCGATCTGATTATGCTTTACAAAAATAAGAATGTGATCGGTAGCTACAAAGCACAAATACTGAGATAATCAGTTCATGCAAGTGACGACAGCAATGCGACTACAAGTAATTTAGTTGAAAATTAATTATGCTGTAATGTTATGTCCTAGTAATTCATGTAGAAGTAAAACTGGGAGGTCATGCGTAATGAATTGCTTACTATAAAATTATTAAAGAAAACGGCGCGTTCCGCCTTTGTGTGTGCTTTGTGTTGTACTCTGGAGAGTCCCTTCTCAGTTTTGTTGAGCTCCATTACATTTACATTATTAAATATAATTGCTTATATTTACAGCGCTAAACGTTTGTATTGTGTCAAGGACATTTATTTTAGTATCTTTGTATCTCAAATAAGTACAATTGTAGGCGCAGGTGTACCATAGGACATTTGCGATTGTATGTGTCCCTCTTTTGAGTGCGCATAATGGGATGAAGGTTATCCAAGTTGTTTTACCTCATTCTGAAAAGCGACAGTCTAAGTGTAACGGTTTTGCACAATATTTTTAATGTTGATAGGTAAAATATGTCTACCCTCACGAAAATGGTATATCTGGACTTATATAAAAAGCATATATGGTTAAATAAAAATTGGGCATATCTGGGCAGATATACCCAATTTGTTATCTATTCATATCTGGGTCTGCCAAATAGGGTATATCTGCCTCCCATATAAGGCCTGATACGGCCGAATCAGATAAGGCAACCTTTATATATATTCTTATTTTCGTTACAAAAATGGTATATCTGGACTTATATAAAAAACATATGGTTCTATAATAATTTGGGCATATCTCGCCATATAAAGCATATACGTTTATATAAGGCATGTCTGCCGAGATATGCCCAATTTTTATATATTCATATCTGGGTCTGCCAAATAGGGGTATATCTGCCTCCCATATCAGGCCTGGTATGTCCCAATCAGATAAGGCAACCTTTATATATATTGTTATTTTCTACAAAAATCTACCAAAAGTGACTTCTCGTCAGTATAAGACAAATGCCAATTGGATATTGAGCATGTACCAACTTTTATTAATTTTTACATAAGCTGCGTTTTACGCCACTCCTGATTTCGCTCAACTTAGTTACCAGTGAAAGCAGGATTATCGACATTCGCGTAACGAATGTCGATGAAAAATTAATGTCGACGAAATGTGTGTCCATGAAACGTGTATCCACGAAAAAGGTGGCCGTGAAACGTGTTATCACGAAACGCAGGGAAAATAAAAAATGCAGTATTCTACCTCCTGTTGTGACATGATTTCAGACGGCCAATGGCAGGTGACTGCTGGTAGAATTTCGGAGAAATTATCCTCCCGGCTGCCAGGAGATACACACGGCCTAATTCTAGAGGTAATCAGGAATAGTACCTGTAGGGAAACGATCAATTGTCGCGAAGTAGGTTGCAGCGCACTTACGTTGACGATACCGGACTTGAAAGGTGAAATCCGAGATATATGTCGACACAGGCACGCCAGATCCACTCAAACACAAACACAAAAACGAGAAAGAAGTTGCCCGTGAAGATTCAACAGGATGTAGCACCAGCTCTCATTTGTAAAACCGAACATAAACGCATCAAAAAAAAATTCGTGGGCTTCTTTGAAGAAATCGTTTGTTGCCGATAGACGGGTAGGACCTTTCGAACGAGATACCATTTGCAACACAAGCACAACCACAGCAGCCACTCAGGGCGCGCCATGCGCCAAACTAGGTCCTCATCCGCAAGCAGGCATTCGGAGATCGCCAACCGCTAATGCGTCATCCGTCACACTACGCGACCACGCTTTTTGCCATTTCCTGCGCACAGAGAGCGGAGTCCGATAAAGAGTCTACGGCTGATTGGTTCGGCGAGTAAGCACCTTCCACCACGCTTTCAGCTTGGGAGAGAGAGAAAGGAGAGAAGGAAAGCCCAAAACGGAAGTGCACAGACAAAAGACTTATCTTCTGAGGCATCAATGGCCGCCTCAGTGGCTCAGAGGCAAGAGCACTGGCCTACGGATCCCCATGTGGCGGGTTCGAATCCCGGCCGAGGTGCCCGCAATCTGACGGAGGCCTATTGCGGAGAAGGCGCCGTGTAACCGAGCTTTCGGTTGCACGTCAAAAGATCCCCAGGTGGTCGAAATTAATCCTCGGTCCTCCGCTGGGGCGTGCCAGATGTCCGGCGTTGGTTTGGCACGTAAAACCCCCAAATTTGACTTTGACTTTGGGGCATCAATAACCACAACGAGCGTATTTGTCACTTGTGCCCAAGCTTGATAAGTGCAGTGAATGCTATGTGTGGCCTTGGGCTTGAGGCAAGTGCCGTGACCTGCCTTATCACCAGCTTCTAGACTGTAGTCACGTGACCCTAACCGGATACACGATTGGCCTAAAACACGCATAGCGTCTACCCTGCTGTCAATACCGAGTGAACAAGACAGCTCTACGAAGTCCAGCTTTCGGACTTCCAAAGAAGCTCTCCAACCCGAAAGTGACCCAAAACGATGCAAGCTTAAAGATACTTTGTTTTACGCCGTATAACCCACATTATAATTTTAAATGAAAAAATAAGCGCGACTGTTTTTTCTCCGCGCGATGTCCACAGATAAATAGATAACTAAATATATATATTTACCAATAAATATAAAATTATGTGTACACGCGAGAGCGGAGGGGAGGGTGTCGCGGCGGGCTGCCTCCCCCGGGTGCCGTTGACCCTCGTGACGCCACTGGTGGAGACCACTCAAGTATCAAGCCTCCTTGTACGAACGCAGATGGACCGAACTTTAAGAAACCGGACGGGCTGTTGACTTTGTTCCGATAGTCGCCCCAAAATGCAGGAATTATTCTTCCGAAAAGTTATGCAGCAAATCTGGCCTACAGCTTTGACACACAAAAAAAGAGCAAAAGGCTTTTAGTCCTGTAAATAACTTTCCGTACGCGTCTTGTGGACGAAAACTGGAAATAACGTCGCTTTGTGATAACAATAAGTGTTCTTGCGTTATTAGATATCTTATGTGATTGTATGCACAGTGCTCTTCAAACTTAACGCCGCCACTCGGTTATCCAAATATCGATGTATTTCCGGCTACTCAAAGCTAAATTGATCACTGCAGCTGGAATGCCTTAACCATCATGGGTTCTTATCAGGGATCAAAACGACACCATGTAGGTGGACCGGTACTTTCGGATTAGCACAAAAAGGGACAAAAACGGACAATCTCATAACGGTGTTAAGGTTTGGGAACACTACTTCCCCACAATCAAAGCGATTGTTTTTTTTTTGTCTTTTTTAGGAAACGAGGATAGAAGTAAACGAGTTCAGCTTCTTATTGCTTAGCGCGCATGGCAAAGAGGCAGCTGGAAAAGGCTGAAATTGCGCGCTAGGCCTCTCGGCGCATCAGTCATAACATTTTTGGTCCCTAGTGCCACATTATCCTGGATAGTACTTTCAAGGGGTAATATTTATAAACTGGTGTTTTTCCTTGCTCAAATTAGGGAAACGACACTTTATTTGCGATTTGTTCGATTTTTTTTAAAGACAACTAGGTCAAAAATTTAACAACACTAAATGATTGATATCGAATGACGGAGACCAAATACGAGCAGTGCCAGAATGTTACACTAACGGGAAACCACGTTCCACTCTAAAACCGATATTAAATACGCTACCACCAGCCTCTCAGCGGGCATTCAGAGGGCCCTCTCTTTGTCGAGCAACCGTCTGCCCCGAAGTCATGTTCGAACTCAAAGAGGCTACTTGTTTGTACTGCCGCTTCTTTCGCCGTGTTTCCGTGTTGCGTTTTCAGCCATCCCAGCGGACGATTTCTGCATGTTACGTTCGGTTTTAGCGGCTGCCGTTCGTAAATGCACGTCGGCGATCGCGCACAAAGATTATTGACTCCTTGCTCGCTCAAGCTCGTCGTGGTGCCGAAGTGCAAGCAGCTCGAGGGTCTGGCATCGTTGCGCATCGCCGAGCACGCCTTGCTGTGTGGCCGGTCGCGCAAACAACCCGCTGCGCAACCCGGACATGCGTATTCGCCAGTTCCCCGAAAAATGGAAGTTGAGGAAGGTGCGGGTGGACGCCGATCGTCGAAGAGATTTCTGAATACAAATATGCATAGACAAATACAAAAAAAAACTATCTTTATTTACTTTTTCGAAAATATTACAATATAAAGCCCACATAAGCCAATAATGGCTTGCGCGTGGGACCCGGCAGGAGCCTCTGCTTTTTATTGCGCAGATGACTAACAACAGAGCATACCGATACAAGTATAAATTACTGCAGTCCCACCTCCTTTTGCAGCTCATATTAATTCCTCTAATTTGCTGAGTAAATATATAAAATACATTTAATCATATTGAATTAGTATATGCATAATGTGAAGGATATTAAAATGCGTGACTTTCAAGGTAATTCTAATAAATAATGAGAAAATATAACCTGCTGTGTTATACGTTTTCGGAGATACTCCATTATTTATTCCTATTACATTCTACGGGTCTTTTTTTTCTGTTCAATTATCCATCTTTTTGCTAGTTTTTTTTTTATCCTAGGGGATTTGATTTCATGTAGCTCATACGGTAATTTAAGGAAAAGCTAAGCACGTAATATTTTCTTGTGCCCTCTCCATATTTTGTCCTAATAAACGGTTCAACAAGTTTTTTATTTGGTCTTAATCTCCTTTCTTTTTCATTTTCTCGCCTATGTTTGTTGTTGAAAATTGTTTTTATAATAATATCATACTTTATTTGATTTCGGAAACGTAACATTCCTAGTTCTTTATGCATATAGCCAAGGCCGTGGACTCCGAAACCCAGGTCGAAGCTCTGCTCGGAATACTTCCCGCGAGACGGCTACACGAGGGATATGTTCGGCTGCAGACTACTGAGGGTCGATAATATCACGATGCATAATGCCCACCGGTACTGGGCGCGATTTTGCTTTAACTAATCGCGGTGAGAAGCTCGCGAGGGGCGCGGCTGTTTTCCTCGCTACGGGTGGTGCACTTGCTACGCACGCGGTTATGTTCAACGTTACGAGATCAGCTCAGTTGACAAGCCCCGAATTAGCCGCGCTTCGGAAAGCCGGCCCCCTCCGTTGGCGCGAGCCTGGTGGCGCTCTCGGCGCAGCCCGCCCCTGCCAGGCTCTGGGCACGCTTGGGATGCTGGCTTTACATTGCGAAATCAGGCGGTCAGCGGCACGTCGGTGGCCCTTGCGCGCTTCTTTTTTAAGAAATGGACTCTGCGAGTAGTTGCCGCTGCAGTCACGATTGTAATTATGCACGCTAACGATTTCTTCGATTTTCACTCTATCATTCACCGGAAAGCAACATGGGTACCTAGCTTTCGGTATGGCTTCAGAGTGGGATTCTATGTTCCTGTAATATCACAGTATAACGGGATTTACGTCATAGTTGATGTCTCTCTCATATTCGCCTGTGACCTGCATCCGCAAACAGGGGCTCGCGTGTGCTGTCAGCGCCGCATCCAGCTCTCGATAAAGGCTCCCACATATTTGTCGCACGAAAACGAATAAAACGCGTTTTCTGCCTTTCATTTGTTACCGCAACAAATCTTCGGCAGGTCTAAAATTGCAGATGAATACTGTGTAACGTTCATTTCTTTTTTGCATAAAAAAATCGCGAGCAAAATGCAAAAAACTAAAACTGAAAATACCTGTAGTTGGCGATCACAGGACCCGAGCTTTCTTGTTTGCTGCCCACCTTCTCCCTCATCTCTCGATTGATGTATCTCGCGTAGAAAAGCATTTGCGCCGTTACAACGAAGAGGCATTGCAGTTTTCAAAAGTGAGGTTCTGCACCCCAGCCTTCCTACGTCGCATTCTCAGGGTAGCTAAAGATGTCTTTATTTTGGCTTGAAATAGATCGCAGGAGCGTCGCGAGATAAAAAAACAAAAAAAAAACATTATCATTTATGGACAACTGCATAGTGGTGCAAAACTATCGATGGTACTATCGATAGTATCGATAGTCTCCAGAAATCTGACTACCGATGGTAAAAAAACTATCGATAGTACTATCGATAGTCGACTATCGATAGTCGACTATCGTAAACTTATCGATAGTGCTGTCGACAGTTTACTGTCGATTGTTTTGCGACACTAGTAGTTTTCGTCGCTACCTCTTCTCTTTTTTTCTTGCTTTATTTTTTCAAATGGGACACCAACTAGTCCAAGCACTCACCATCCCAACTTTGGTTCACCTTTCAGTGATGACGAAGACGGGATTTCGGGCGAAGAGAGGAGGAAGGGAGGCGAGCGGCGGTGCGGCAACTGTGTTCGCTCTAGTAAGGCAAAACTATCGATAGTATCTATGCTCGCCGGAAATCTGACTATCGATAGTAAAAAAAAATCTATCGACTATCGAGAAACTATCGATAGTACTATCGATAGTCGACTATCTAAAAATTATCGTTAATCGACCATCGGAAAACTATCGATAGTCGACTATCGTAAACCTTTCGATAGTACTGTCGACAGTTTACTATCGGTAGTTTTGCGACACTAGTAGTTTGCGTCGCTACCTCTTCTCTTTTTCTCGCTTTATTTTTTTTTTCAAATGGGACACCAGCTAGCCCAAGCACTCACCATCCCAGCTTTGGTTCACCTTTCAGTGATGACGAAGACGGGAGTTTGGGCGAAAGAGAGGAGGAAGGAGGCGAGTGGCGGTGCGGCAACTGTGTTCGCTCCGCACCCGAATACTAGTACAAATGCGTGCCAAACTGCGGCGAGCACGCAGACTGCGGAGCATACGGCGCTAATGCCCCTGAATAAGAAATGCAGCGACATCTCCCTCCTCCTCCCTGACGCGCACAGCTTGTAACTTTATGTTGTGCTTTTTTACACCCGCGCGTCGACTGTAGCGCCGCCTGGATCGGCCCAAGATAGCAGGCGGTCTTCCTATACTTGAGTCAGAGCGCAGTCAAAGGCTGAAAGACACGCAAATACATACATACAGGCTAAAAGCGCACTGTCACGGTCTACCAGCCTTGAAGAATGTGCTCAAAGAAAGGCGATGAAAGCCGTGATGTTGCACAGTCGGCGTTATTTGATTGGCGACACTGAGCTCCATAGCACGCACTGCACTCCGCCAGCATAGGCATTCCTTTTTCTCTGCTCGTCCCTCATGTACTCTAAATTGTTATATTTTGCTATTTCGCGCTTGAACGTTAACTGTAGCGCCGCCTGGATCGGCCCAAGCATAGAGTTATTATAATGTACGCTAGAGGTTCAACTGGCGCTAGTGTGCTGTTGCAAATTGAAGCAGACAGCAAGCAGTCGAAAATTGACTTCCGGTAATGCATTTCTATGGAAAAAAGCGAGTGAATTTCCTCTCTGCGCTCGATTATAAGAGCAAATATCACGAATAATTCGTACGTACTAGGCACATTGGAACATTTCCCAGTCACGCAGATGAAATAATTGGTCAGTTACGGCGTTTTTATTTTAAAATCGTGGCATGAAAAACGGTGCTAAAACCGCTTCGTACATGTATTTATGTGCACTGTCGGACACTGTTAGCGCGAACACGGCGTCGGCGCTTTCCAGTATGAGGGATATACGTGCCAAACGAACGAAGGACATGTGGAAAACCGAGAGAGACGGCAAGAACTACGCAGTAACACTGGATAAGTAACTCCTTGTGCTTGCAGACGATCAAAATAAATTGAAAGTCACGTAATATAGTTCGATTTTCAATAAATAAGTACTGCTTTATTCTTTCTGCTCATGAATATGTGCGAAGATGCTTGTTCTGGGTTCAAATCATCACCCGCACGCTCCAAATCTTTGCAAATAGAGAGAAGCCAGAGAACAGGTGCCCGATAAAAACTGCCCGACATAGGAAATAATAAGAAAACACACCTTTCGTAGCCCACGTACTTTATTCTTTACGTTTCGAACGTGTTTTTTTTTAACCACTCGTAAAGATACACGACGGGGTCATTTTCATATAGTGACAGGACGGGCATGTTAGCAATATATAAGCACCAACGGAATACTGGCGGACTTTGAACATACTCTACATTCCTTTCGATCGTTATTTTGCTTAGAATCGTCGCTCGTTTCTACATACCTGCCATGGAACAGAGGTTTGGGCCTGAAATATAGCGAAGTTTAACATCGTTCAGCGGTAAAGAAAAAATGCTGTAACTAAAGCCATTACACTTTCACAATATTAATAAAGGTACATACTATCCGGTACAACCGAAATAACAAAAGTTATTCATGTTATTTTCCGGCGAAGAGACAAAATTCACGCGCGTTTTCCCATAGGAATACACAGGAAGACTGGAAAAGTAGACTGCATGCTGTCTGCTTCAATTTGCAACCGGAAGTCCCGTAGACACTAGCGCCAGCTGAGCCTCTAGCGTTTATTGTAATAACTCTATGGGCCCAAGATAGCAGGCGGCATTCTACAAAAGATGTCGCTACTTTTCCGTATAAGGGGCTTTAGGCGGCACTAGCTGGTGCCTTCTTAAGAGTCGGTGCCCTTTCTACCGCGGACCAAACACAAAGAGAAAAACAAAAGTACCCCACTGTTGCAAACCTAAACTATTCGGTAGGCCACTGAATCTGGCTGGTCCTTGAAGTATTGGTGCAAAACTATCGATTGTACTATCGATAGTGTCCATAGCCACCAAAAATCTGACTATCGATAGTAAAAAAACTAACGATAGTACTATCGATAGTCGACTATCGAAAGACTATCGATAGTACTACCGATAGTCGACTATCGGAAAAAGTATCGATAGTCGACTATCGAAAAACTATCGATAGTAACTATCGATAGTCGACTATCGAAAAACTATCGATAGTACTATCGATAGTCGACTATCAATAGTTCTGCGATACTATCGATAGTTTTTCCAAAGCTATCGATGGTATCGATAGTCGATTTATCGATAGTTTTGCATCACTACAACTGAACGTTCAGAAAATAGTTGTTAACGTAAAGCGATTTGAAATTTACGCGCGCTTATAAACACGTCAACAAGCATGTTGCTGTCAGGCACATGGAGCATACGCTTACACAAATGAACTCGTTTCACATAGTCAACGAGGGTGTCTCACAATTCGTGCACTGTTGCCGCGAAGCTGCAGCAGGTACTGTAAAATAACGGTTCTAATATCTACCGCACGTTCACGCGTAAATTTCTAAATACACACACACGAAACTGTGCTGATTAGCTGATCGACACAGCCGAATACAAATACAAAAACAGCCCGAGTTTTTCAAACGACCAACTCTGTCTTTAAATTGTCATTCTTTCGATCCTAATGCGGCTTTGGTATGTATGCAGTAGTTTACGCTTGAACTTCTGATACAATCACGGACCACCAGAAGAGGAAGTTCGCGGTATTTTAGTCAGCAAACGACCAAAACACAACGGTCCAAGTGCCGGAAACAACGAACGATAGACGCAGCCATTTCTCTGAGCTGCTTGCCTTGGTATACCGAATGTCGGTAACTGCCAGAACTAAGAAGGCCCGGCAGGCCTGAATTTACCCCCAAAGTCCCAGGAAATGTCTTAATCCGGACATTATCACACTGACTACAGTCCTTAGCAATCCACTTTGTGGACCCACACAAAAAGGATGTTTCACGGCGTATCCACAGGTACCGAGGCCAGTCAGACCGAACGGGTAGGGCTGGATCAACGAGGTAGAGGGGCTTAGAGCGATAAACCGGGGTTCCGGTCTGCACTCGAAAGTGACCCCCATAAGGCGGCTGCCATTGTA
>JAZHYW010001912.1:0-79609 GCA_037355805.1 Ixodes ricinus | reverse complement strand
TGACAAGTAATGATGTCCCTAAAATATTATGACATGAAGCAGATGAAACGGCGATTACCGAAACCCGTTTCAGCTTTCATAATTATAAAACAAAAGAGAAAACAAAACCAAGGAGGAATATTTTGGTCATAAAACAGGGACACTTCATGCTCAGCGTCAACCATTTCCTACCACGTTGCTGAGGCTAGTGCGCTTCCTCTTTGCGCCAGCATGTGCAAACGAGACATTGTCAAGGCTATGCTAGCCTTGACAAAGGCTACACTGGCCTTGACAACTCAGCACAAAATGGTTGATGCCGAGCATAGTTCCACTCAACCATGCGTCCCGGCGTCTCTCACCTCTGCCTTGAGCTGGCTGTTCTCCTGCTCTAGCTGATGGATCTTGCGGTTCAGGACACAATAGGCGTCGGCTTCCTCACTGCACACACACACACCGTAGCTTCAGTTGCAGCACAGAGGGCCGAGCCGGTGCGATGCCCCTATTGTGTGGCCCCATTTATTAGAACCAAAATTTTAATCCGTCAATCGATCAACCACTATGCAAATCCACGAGGAGAAACCACCAAATTTCGAGCAAGCCTGCCATGCCCCATGGTCAGTTCATTTATGACAAGTTGTGTGACAAACAGACTGAACGATGGGGAGGGGCCGGTTGGGAGTGGCTCGCACCGTATAGGATGATTGCCGTAGCCTTATGGTGTCGGTCGAAGTGCGGTGCCACGTGACGGTGCGCGCACTTAATAGAAAATAAATAAATGTTAATCTCCGTGTCTACTGACATTAAAAGGCAGGCTTCTGGAACGTTGAGGTGTGAAAGTTTGAGCAGCTCGCTATGTGCAGGCATCAGTTTTGCCGGCTTACTTTATGACAAAATAGATTCGCATGTGCTGTCATGGACGAGCAGCTCCAGCAGCGACTGGATATTTATTGATCCAAATCTAACAATACAAAAGGCGTCAGACTCTGCAGCAAGAGCGGAAAGTGCTCTTGGACAAAAAGAAGTCGAAGCTCAAAAAACAGTTGCAAATGTTATGACTAAAGGTCGAAGGCCGTCACTGACCGAAATGCGGAATGTACGGGAGAAACAAAGTCATACATGCAGAAACTGAACCCCTGAAAACATTATTTTATGTTTTTAAAAGCATGAATTGAACATGCATGTCACAAAATAAACTTTCCCCAGGGGTACTCAAATTATTCCCCCTCGCGTTCACTCAGAAATGGTGTCGTGCCAACCCCTCGCAGATAAGAAAACCTCAGCGACCAATCATCCCGCGTCATTAAAAAAAGCCAAAGTAGCACGCAGATTGCACACGGGTACTCTACAGATCCCAAGTTGGCGGAATCAAACTCCGGCCAAGGTGCCTGCACTCCGAGGAACGCTTATTGCGGAGACGTATTGGACTTAGTGTGAAACGGAACATAGGTCAAACACGGAATAGGACATAGGTCGAGAGGGGAGAGCGGCTGCCACTGACCCAGGCCGGTAAAGACGGGAGAGCAGAAAGCAGCAAATCATGAGCGCTGACATCAGAGGGAAAGAATGGAAAAGAAAACGACAGAAAAGCAGAGAAAGAGAGCAGACGATAGCTTAGGTGTGTTTGTCTTTGTTTCTTGTATACTAAAGGGCAACTCCGCTCAATTCCGAAAATTTTGGTATAATGAGTGATTTCCCATTAAAGAGCAATAATAGAAGACACTACATCATTTGCTTCACAAAAAATAGTGTCGTCTGCACCGCACTCTTCACTACGTTTTGGTGTCAACGACATTTGCTGACGTCTGCACAACTGCGGCATCAGTCTGCACACGTAGTGTGAACGAAACTCTGAGAAACAATAATCACAAAGGGTGAAATAATGATGGCGGTTGTGACATGGAAGACGGCGGGACGGCTGGACGGATCCCAAGAAGCGCGCTGCGCAGGCGCGTTACGCCAATCACGTGGACACCGCTGAGCACCATGAGGAAACATTGCTGATGTCACCCGTTATGCTTGCCCGGAGAGGTAAAAAACAAACAAAAAGGGGCAATGGTGATGACGTTTAGCTCAATGTTGGCTACACCAACTCCGTAGCCTTGACTGCGCCGTTGGTTGCGCCTCTATTCAGCCTGTTAAGAGTCAGCCAATTTCAGCAACTTGGCACGTTGCTAAGTTTGCCGGACAGTTTAGGAAACATCTAGACAGAACTAGGTGGTAATATTTGATGTGTGGTCTTCCTAGGTGATACTGAAAAGGACTGCATTGTTTTTTCAAGAACAAGGATGAAGCGGAGTTGCCCTTAAAGCGTCGCCAGCAATCTGGGCCCATGGGGCCACTGACGTCTCATCTATGCCCCTCTGTTCTGAAGCGCCCGCAACGCACGGGACCTTTTCTTCTGGAATTTAAAGGACAAGAATGTCGTACGAACTCCAGGCACCGACCTCTGCAGGTGTCCTGCTCCCGCCCCATCCCGGCCGCCTCCTCCTCGTCTGCCCAGCAATCCTCGTGCTGCGCGTACGCCTGGAGCAGGGCAGCCTTGGTGGCCAGCTGGTGGCGCAGGCGGGTGAGGGCATCCTGTGCCTGTGCCAGGTCCCCCTCCAGGGCCTCCACCCGCTCGCACAGCTGGCCCTTCTCTGCCAGCAAACCCTGGCCAATGTGGGCCGCCAGCTCCAGGTCACGCTCCTTCTCCTCCAGCAGACGCGTCAGGGCCTCGGGATCGCTGTATGTCCGCGTCATCTGGCTCAGACGCTCTCCGGACACCACTGCGAAGGACGTGGGGAGGAGGAAACCCAAGCGTCAGTCCGGGGTTAGCCATGCTCCCGAGGTCGTCGGTTGCAGATCAATTATACTCTAGCCTTCAACCGTGCTTCGGAGCCCAACAGTTGAAGGTCAACAGATGAAGGTCCAGGACAATTTGAAGATCAGCAGTTGAAAGGTCAACCATGATTTGAAAATAAAAAAAAAGGCCAACCACACTTTAAATTTCACCCTACTTTAAAGGTCAACAGTTGAAGGTCTGCCATACTTCAATTGTCAACCATATAAGATGAAGAGGCAAAGACCAACCATTTCAATGTGCCTTCAACTATACTTTGAACAATGAGAGTCAAAGGTCAACCATACTTCGAAGAACAACAGCTGGGGGTCAGCCATAATTTAAGCATCAACCATATTTTGAAGGTCAACAGTTAAAAGTTGACCCTATTTCAAAGATCAATAGTTCAAAGTCAACCATGCTTTCAAGGTCTCAAGAGTCATAGGCCAGTCATTTTAACCTTCAACCATACTTTCAAGTTTAAAGTCATAAGTCAATAGAGATGTGATTGGTCTGAGTCATTTTGGAACAACTTTTGAAGCAGTCAGAAGTCCATTATGAAGCAGAAAAAAATTGTAAATGTAATTTAATTATGCGTATCTATCACATCTTATGTGTAGAGATTTATAGAGGTGCAAAGTAAACATATAAACAATATGCCTTAAAAATTCAGCTGAACTCATTACCATTATTCCTAAGCTTATATCGCACTGCCAAAGTTCTTTCTGCTTCAATTTAAACTTGATTGACTGCATCCACGAACGGTTGGAAGATTTTATAGAGTTAATAGCTAAACATAAAGAGTAAACCAATAGTACAGCCCAGCTACAGCTAATCAATGTTATTTATCAATAAGTAAGTTCTAAAATATCTGCCCCTAAATCTTAAATTAAGGGAAGATGCAAGTCGAAAACGGCAATTTTTTTCGAAAAGAGTGATTTTGCTTTTTTTAGTGTTCTATTATCTTTGAACCTTCCTCTTTTGCGTGTAAAAAAGTCAAGACCGGATATCATCGCGAAATCAGTCAGATATGAGTTTGAAGCCCGTCTCGCGATGGAAAACAGCGCAAATCTGAGCCATTTTCGAGCGCATAATTCTTCGGACCGCGGCGTCGCCCGCCATCGCGTTTAATTTGGCGCACAGGCCTAGCCGTTTTCTCTCCAAAACTGTCGTCGATAGTTTCCTATTCCGGTTGTAAAATTTAAAAAAAAAAATGTTTTCCCGCTGCAAACGCGCGTTGCCACTGGACTTTTAAATCACGTGATGCGATTGTGGCCCCGCCATTGGCCAAGAGCAACATGCTGCGCGGCGAAGCTTGCTTGCGGTTCTAGTCAGGGTTACCAGATTGGGCTATTAATAGCCAAATTGGGCTACCTAGTGATAGGTTTGGCGGCGAAATTCGGTGGTTGGCTACGTGGCTATTTGCAGCTATTTTTTAGGCTATGTCCAATTTCTGCACGATATCCGCAAAATTGTCCTCTTTCCCTCTGTATACTGTAGGATGTCTCAGGAAACCCTGGAAAGCTTCCTTCATGTGAATTTTTTTTTCCTTTGGGAGGAAAGAGTGTTGCAAAGAATGCTTCCTAATAATATTGTTTATGCATGAGACTGTCCAAATGTGACCACATGAGCTTTTTGTTTTATTATTTGAAATGAAACTGTTTTCTGGATCTCTTATACTTTGATTTTGCATACTATTTCTCATCTAAACATATACAGAAGCAGAGCTTTCGCCTTCAGCTTGTAAACGCAATGTCGAAGTTTTGGCTCCTTTTGGGCTATGCAAATATTTGGCTTTTGGCTACTTTTGAGCTACACTGACTAGCCATTTGGCTATATCAGCTAGGAGCTATCTGGCAATTCTGGTTTTAGCAGTTCTAGCGTCGCACTGCTCCAGAATACCAGAACCAACGGCTTGTTCGATCATTCTGCTTTCTTTGCGATGGGCGTCGACGGAAAACGTGACTTTCAAGCTCGGAAGTTTCGGACGACACACAAGTTGAAAGGAAGTCGCGAAAAGGGCAACCGGAAAGCTTCAAAGAAGAAAAGTTCATCCGCGGCAGCTAACCCTAACCTCGGTCAGGGCGGCGCAGCGACGCTTTCGAGTCCGATCGCTCGAGTTTCATCGGCAGCGCTGACGAGTGCGTTAGTGCATCGGAAAAGAAGATGTTTGAAAACGGAGAGAGAGCTGCAGATGAGCGTGCAAGTACTGCGATCGGCGAGATCGGCGCGCTGGAAGCTTTCGTCAGTGGCGCGGCATGCTCGACTTGCGGAAAGTGCAAACTCGCCTTCCAGGAATTGGCCGCTACGCGAAAGGGACTGGCATCTTTTCTGGAGCTGTGCTATGTAGCGGGAGAATTCTACGTTTGGTGGTCCAGGCTCTGACACTTGGAACTATATTACCACCAAGTTTCGTGTGGTTTGAGTGAGAATTTAGGTATGTCACATAAAACTAAACTTTCATTTGCGTTTTTCTCAAATTGGTATTTTTGCCTGTTTTCGGAGTTTGTGCACACAATTTTCACCATTTGTGGTTACTGTATCGCAACCAAATTTTGCACAGCTGTTCCTAGTGATGTATAGAGTGTGCAAATCTTGCTAGTTATGCGATTGGCACCACTGAATTTTTATAAGAATTATAGAACTAAAAGTGAAACATAAAAAGTGATGACTCAATAGTTCACAATTTTTTATTTTCTCTCCAGGCATAGATATATTTTTTTTTTTTTTCAGGTGGATTTGCACACTCTACTGTTCACAAGAAAGTAACCAGGCTATCTTAGGATGCTCTCTTATAAGTAAATTTGAGAGAAAAAGGTGCACAAAAAAGGCATTTTATATGCCTTCATACGTGCACAGATACTTCACCAAGCCAGGTATCAGAAAACTGACTACATATATGAAAAGAGGAGCTCAATATGTACTAACTGTGCAAATTTCAGCCTCCTAGCTTCAAAATTAAAAAAAGAATATTCTCAAAAAACATGTCCCCTTAAAAAAAAAAATAAAGCATGATTAATGATGCACGCAACATGTCAGGATATTGCAGTTTATCATACAGTCTAACCATAGTTTTAGTTTGCAAATTTTATTGCAAGCTAGATGTTGTCAAATTAGCATTCACCAAGTTCTGTTTTTTCTAGTGACATTTTTTTTCTTCAAATACTTGATGCGCGGGAGTGCACCATTCCACCCCAACAGACCAGTGCACTTAGAGGAGCTCAACAAACCACCCGAACAGACCATGAACAAGAAGAAATTTCAGGCAACTTCCAAGCACAGACACGCATTTGATATGAAGGTAAAATAAAATCGCACATTATTCTAAACAAGAGCCGAAAGTTCTGAAAATTCGCACAAACTTACCATAACAATCCGGCAGTATAGCGAAACATTAACCAACAGCTTTTGTGTTCGTAAAGTGAAATGTCTGAGCTTTTGGTGTAATGATGGTGCAAATTTCTCACATTTTGGTGAAATGTAGCAGGATGTAGCAGGGCAAGAACCATATAGCAGTTTGGCACAAATGGCGCAGCAATCGCATCGCTGAGTGGACTGTACTTCAACCTTCAACCATTTGTGGAAGATCAACAACTAAATACTTTCCTTGCTTTATTGCGACCCCCACTGCCAAGGTCAACCGATGGGGGTCGATGTAATCACTAAAGCAGTGGTTCCCAAATGGGGTTCGCAGACCTTCTGAGGTTTACAAAGACGTATTTTAGAATCCACGAAGCCATTACACATCGATCGAGTAAAGCAATAAAACTCTTTTCTGTCATACACGGGAGAAATGCCACAGTTATGCACGATGTCTCTTCTCTACAGGATAATAAAACGAGGCTACCTCACATCAGTGATTAGTTGCATCCATTTTCTCTACCATCACCACAATCCCCCAATGCACTCCCAGATGGGGCCCCAGACCACTTCCAGCAGAGCATGGAAGTCACATGGGACTCCGAACAATGCAGTGCCGATTCCTCGCACTCCCGAAAAGGTTTCCACTCACCGAAGTAGTTAAGGGTCTCCTGAATGAGCTCTGGCGACAGGTCCAACGTCTCAGGATTAGGCAGGCACGGCACCCGGATGCACCAGTCCTCGTTGTCGTAGCCTGCAAGGGGACAAGCACATCACATTTCCAAACTCTTAATCCCCGCGTTTAATCGCCGTCGGAACGCTCGGCGACAGTTTCGTAGCCACAATAAAAAAGTTGGCAGTCTCTTAGGCATTTCTCAAAGGCCCTTGCTCACATCCGCCCAAAACTGCAGTTGGTCGCACACATTACACTCCGCACTGAGCGGATTGACCGGGAAACGTAGCTTGAACTGCCAGCTGGCCACTGTGTAATGGCAACTGGCTTCCTGACTCTACTATCGTTTGACAGCCGTGTCCCTAACCCTCCCTTTTCATCTTAGTGTGCCCGCAACTGCTGCTCCTCCGTTGCTTTCGTGGTACACAAAACCCTCCAGCAAGAGCCTTCGTAGTATGCACAGTCTGCTTTGCTGCCACCAAACGCACACTGAGAGAAGTCCCTGCTCCAATAGCAGTCGCCAATAGCAAGCTCTGCATGCAAGTGGCAACTGTATGCTTCATCGGGGCTACATCCCAGTCTCCGACACAAAAGCGCTAGAGCTGGTCCTATAGCTGCTATGTTTATACAGGGTGTTTATTTTTAACCTTAACATATTTGTTTAAAAAAAGTCTCGAGGTACACCTAAGCACTTCTTATGAGTTGTGAATTCGAAAGCATGCAAGCCGCTCGTCCGCTGCCTTATTTCGTCTACTGCATATTTTTCGTTGCCGGTCAGCGCACGCTCTCTCCTCGGCGCGCTGACCTTGGACGCTCCGTGTTAACGGCACGCTGACGGACACGCAGCGCCATGGGGTGAGCAGTCGTTGAAACTGACGCGCAGTGGCCAATGGGATTCTCGTCGACGTGCGCCAGCCAATGGGACCGAAGCCGAAATCCATCAGCTTTACTCCGCTCCTTTGGGATTGGGGAAACTAGGTGCCGTTGTCAGGCTTTTAGCATGGTTTCATAGCTGGGGCGTTTGAAGCTGATGACGTCAGCTCGCTCCATGGGACAGTTAATGCTGTCGCATTAAAAGCAGTGAAAGCTACACAGTGCGGTTTGTGCAGGTGAGTTATACGGCCAGAGGGACACAATATAGGGGTCTAATCGTAACGATCAGTCGGCAAATTAAAGGTGCACTAAAGACGTTTCTGAGATGGTCTGTTCTTCGTGGTAACTCACTCCACGGGATCTTAGCATCCCAGAAATCGAAGAATTATGCTCGTGCAACGTCTATTTCCCTACTAAAAATGTGATCTAAGTTTGTGCCACCTCCCTTTCTGAGTGGAAAAATCTGGAGCACAGAATCCAGCGGAGCGCCAGCGGCGTGACGATGGGCGCGCGTCAGCCAACTGCGAGCCATCTTTCCGAGAGAGGCGGCTTCGACTGGCTGACGCACACCCGTCGTCATGCTGCCGGCGCTTCCGCTGAATTCTGTGCTCCAGATTTTTCCGCTCAGAAAGGGGCGTGGCACAAACTTTGATCACATTTTTAGTAGGGAAATAAACGTCGCACGAGCATATTTTTGGACTTCTAGGATGCTTGGAGCCTGTAAGATAAGTTATCACCAAGAACAGACGATTTCAGAAACGTCTTTAGTGCACCTTTAAGTAAATTATGTTAATTAACATTTTAATTATTGAAAATGAACATATAGTTCTAATTAGAAACTTGTTGAGTGTCATTGAATCCACTAAATGAGTCAATATTAGAAAGACTTGGAGCACGTGGGAAGCATGGTGGAATGCTGAAGTTTCCACTCGTACAGCAGAAGCGAGGCTACCGGTGCGATAACGTGCCTCTGCAGTTTTTCCGTCTCTTTATCATCCGCATTTATTCACTTCAGCCTTGTACCTGCTTCACGATTGGTAACATTAGGGCTCCACAATGGTTCCCATACACTTCAAGTCTTTCTAATATTGACTGATTTAGTGGCTTTCGATGATGCTCAACAAGCTTCTAATTTATTTTCAATACTTAAAACAATAATTAACATATTTTAGCTAATTAGCCAACAGATTGTTACGATTAACCCCCTGTACTATGTCCCCCTGGCGGCGTAACTCACCTGCAGAAACTGCATTAGTGCAGTTTGTGCGAACTGCACAAATGGCCTTGAAAAGTGTGGTTATTTTGAATCTTGGTATTTCGGCATCATTTTCCATTGCCAATTTCACAATAACTATTCTGAATTTCACGATACTAAATAGCATGCCGGAAAGAGTAAAGTTCGGTGATTTAAAGAATATAGTTAGCTGGGGTAGCTAAAAAATTGCCGGAGTACCCCTTTAATGGGCGAGAGACATTTGCAAAGTTCCAGTTTGTTACAACATTTTGCTTCACAGATGGAAAACGACAGCGAGGAAATGCAAGTGCGACTGTGGCACAAGTCTCAAGCTTCTCCGATTTTATTTATTGATTCCCTAAAGGCCCTTTTGCAAGGGAATTATATGCGAAATCAGTGTTTTTGTTGTGTTCAACCAAAGTTCAAAAAGGAGGAGATTGGCCAAATACCACTTACCCTTTCTAGTTAGTTGCCAAGTTTTCACAACATTCATGTAGTGATCCAACATTATTGTTCAGAGGATCCCTTACTTTCGAGTTTGCTTCAAAGCGAGAGTTCCTAGCCTATCAATGCAGTCAGCGTAGCGCAACTCTGTACAGGTTCGAAACCAGAACGAGATCAAAAGACAAACAGAGAATGCAAACAGAGTGCAATGTGTGTTTTCCCTTTCACATTCACGCACTGTTTTTTTCTTATTTCTGGAAGCAACAGACACGCGAGGCAAACATAGAAAGAAAAAAGCCAAACAAACAAGGAATATTCGAGGCTGCTACTAACCCCTTTTTACTTTTGTTGTTGCACCTGCCCCGTTCCTGCCTTCTCTCACTAATAAAATATGCAGGACATGCCGGGCTTGCGGAACAAAGTGAACGAATCGCATGCATGCTCACGGGAAAAAGTAAACAATTGTATCAGCTCTGGTGGAGGTTATTTCTCTCTCTCTCTCTCTCTCCTCCTCCCTCCCTCCCCTCCCTCCCTCCCCTCCCTCCCTCCCCCCCACACACACACACACACACACACACACACACACACACAAATAAAAGCTCAATTAGGTTTACTGTGAAAGATATGCCAGGTACCACAAGCACCTGAACTACAGATCCATTGCTTTGTGCTCAACTGATCACGAAATTCAGTATACTGTAGTAGAGGTTTTCAACATGACCATGAACTTGATCCTCTTACGAACATATTTTGGCCTTAAATCGGGGTCGTAATGGATCCAAATTCAGGCCTTACAAACTTTGGTACATTGTTGTTCTGGGCTTGACTTTCTTTCTAGTCTTGCTCAGCCCCTTCCAAGCAAGCTCATTATCCAAAGCAGATAAAAATTTCTAAAAATAATGGATGAGACAAGTTTTGAAATAACTAAAGTAGCAACTTTTCCTCAGTACTGGTTGTGAAAACCCCAAAGACAACTGGCTGAATGACAAAAAGACCTATCGTACCGAGGAGCTTCGCTAATGCTCAAAGAGGCATTCATAAACCAGAGAGGGGGTCAGACTTACTGGCGAGTGTCCATCTCCAAAAAAAGACCAGACCTCCGTGAGGTGCATTCTGCCACGTTCGAAAGGAGCGAACCGACCGCTGTTCCAAGTGGTTGTGCAATACTTCCTTTTATCTACTTTTCTTACGCTCTCTGCCCTTTTTAGAATTTCGCTCTTGATTACGGAGAGTTTTTACGGCAGCTTTAGAGCCAATTTCTGAGGTGTTCGAAGTTCTGAAAACCTTTAGAGACGGATGATGAAAAAATCACATTTCATTTCATTTTAATGATTCAGCTGAAGGGCCTCCGGAGGATGCGTTATGCGACGGAGGATGCGTACGTGACTGAAGGAGGATACATTCGTGACAGGGAATTCCCAACAAATAACACAGATATCTTATCAGTAAACAGTAAAAAAAGACAAAAAGACACCAACAAGGAACACCAGAGAGCAAAAGTGACAAGAGGTGATAACAGAACACAAAAAGCAATACACCATTGAGGCAACTCGCGCTACAATGATGCAGTGAAACACAAGTCCGAGTGAGGTGGATTTTCATTTTTTAATGCAGAGATACTAGCTTCAGGTGAGTAGTGATTGCATATGAATCAAGCTGCTTTGTTTTAAACAGATTATAGGTACCGTAATCTTGATGTGGGTTCCAAATGGTGCTTGCATACTGTAATGTGGGGAGGATCACTGCTCTGCATGCAAGCAGTGTTGTTTTAAGGGGGCAAATATAAGGTTTGTCTTGGGAGACCAAGTGATTTCAGTGCACATACTATATATGTGTCTGATTCTATGTGTCCATGATAGTGTGTCCGTGAAATACAAGTCCAGATACTTCTATGATATTATACGAGCTCCAGTCATTGCGATAGTAATGAGTACTCTGTAAGTGTTCTAGTGGAGTATTTACCTACTGAAATTTGTTTGAATTTGTAAGCATTAGCATTCATCTGCCACAGGGAGCACCAGGAAGATATTGTATCTAGATTGCCTCGAAGAATATTGTAATCATTGTGCAATGTTATTTTTCTGTGAATAATCCAATCGTCATCGCAAGCTCTAACTGTGGATTTTATAGAGGAGAACTAATTTACTATATGAATCAGAAATAGTAGAGGGCCTGAGGACACTGCCCTGGGGGACACCAGATGCAAAAGTAGTTGGAAATGATACTGACTGATTTGGCTTGACTGCTTGCTTTCTGTCTTAAAAAAAAACAATAGGATATCCAATTTAAAACTGATGGGTCAACCTGCAGTCTCAATAGGCAGAGAGGGCAATGATGGGGAACAGTGTCAAATGCTTTGGCAAAATTAATAAAGATCATATCAGTTTGAGCAGAAAGATGATTATTTTTTTATTTATTTACAGAAAAGACTGCATCACCGTGAGGCATCATTGCAGGAAGTGGGTTACATAATATATATACCCCTATATATGGGTGACTTCATCTCAACTCAGGCACAAATTCTGGGTCGAATTTTTTATTTTTCTCAAAACACACATGTTCTCGGGCAATTCCTATAATAAAAGAAGACGCAAACTGCAAGTTCATCGGATTTTTTGTTCTCAAGTTACGGACCGTTGAAGCGGTCAAGGTGGAAACTGATGTTTTTCCAGCTTATCGAGGGTGCCATATTTCACTCAATCCCTTTTCCCTACTTTTTACGGTACATCAATATAACGCTTTGGGAACGCTCTCAAGATATGCTTTTGTTACAATAACTAAGCGTCTAGGTCATAGGATCCTTAATGTTTTTGTATTTTTAATCGTCAAACCGCCTCTCTGCGACGATATTTCACGAAGTTCAGCAAGCTGTGCTGTGTTATCTAATCAACATATTTGTATGATCTTAATATCACCGTAAAGCTCCAATTAAGCTCTTTCTTTTGAGTAGCTCGCGCTGCAGAACCCAGAGATCCTGGGTTCAATCCCCACCCCTGCCCGTTTCGATCTGGATGAGCATCGTACCGGCCTTTGGTCGTGTATCACTACTGCGTGGTGCACGTTAAAGTCCGACCTACAGAATCGTCTTCAACCTGGGAAAAAACCGGTTCCCAGTTTCCTTCTCTCTATTCCCTCTTGCCCACTCTTCCCCTCCTCTCCAAACACAAGCGGATCTCTGAACTACTCCCGGTAGAGAGGAGGAGGGTCTCCCTCTTTCTCAAATGGAACGGAGGAATTGAGGGAGAGCTTCCTTCTCTCCGCTTGTTGGTCGGCCTTTAAAGACCCCAGGCTAGCGGTTGTACTGCACTGCATAAATTGCTCATCTACAGCGAGTGACTCGTCGCAACTTTAAATGGCTGACCAACTACACGCTGTATAAATATCCCCCCCAATCTTTTGAGTATAATTTGACTATTTTGTGCTATATATATATATATTGCGCAACATTTGCCTGAAAAACAAATATTTAAAAAAACCAACAAGTTTGGAATTGATTTTCTAAAAAAAAAAAAGCACCTTTAATTCTTTTAGTTTTTATTTAGAGTTAGGTAATATAGTAGTCTATCAAGAACTACCAACAGAAATTGTAATTTATTGTTTGTATGGGCGCTATTAAGACTTGAATCTCGTTCTATGAGCGTTTTGAACGGGACTTTGCACAGGCACTCTGCTGAGCAGAATTTTGGCCTATGTAAGCTTTTCTATTTATCGTTAGCAGTTACCTCAATATTTAACCATAAACATTAATGAAATTTGGAGTAGTGCACTTAAAAAAAAGTTACTTAGAAGTCTGTATCCACAAGTAAGGCACCCCAGCGCTTACCCTACTTCCTCTCAATACGGGGGAATGCAGATCGTTAGAGAATTCCCCTGAAGCCTTTTGCATTCGGCTTTGACTTTGAAATACCGAAGTTGATATGCAATTGTCATATTTCCTTATGTCAAATAGATATGCAGTGCATATACATATGTAAGATTTAGTATCTGACGTTTAGGAAGTGTGGTTTATTTTGTGCACATACGGATTATTTCGTAAAATAACGAGCATTTCGTAGCGTGTACGGCTTCAAATGTGTTAGTCATGTGTTTAGGTTTCATTTCTATTTTCAATGATTCATGCCGGGTTACTTAGACGTTTTCCTCTTGACTTAAGTTTGTCTGGGAGTCTAGATGTTACGTATCTTCTCCGTCAATACATAGGGTAAAGCTCACACACCATGCAAATCACCCCAGTGCCAAGTAAATAAATATTGTTAGGATAAATATTGTTGCTTCACTGGCTTTTACGCTCAGATATTGAGGTAAGTACTAACATTAAACAGAAAACCTTACATAGGTCAAAATTCTGCTCAGCTGAGCGTCTATGTGAAGTCCCGTTCAAAACTCTCATAGCATGAGATTCGAGTCCTAATAGCGGCCATACAAACAATATATTACAACTTCTGTTGGTAGTTCCTGACAGACTACTTATTACCTAACTGTGAATAAAAATAAAAATAAATAAAAAGTGGGATTTTTTAGAAAATCGATTGCAAACTTGCAAGTTTTTCTAAATATTCGTTTTTCAGGCAAATGTTCCACGTTATATGTTTAGAGCAAAATATTCAAATTATACTGAAAAGAAAAAGCTTAATTGGAGCTTTACAGTGATGTAAAGATCATAAAAATATTTTTTTTCTTTGTGAGGGCCTCAAAATCTGCTTCGCGTTATATTCGTGGTCGCGTTATATTCGTGCAAATACGGTACTTATTAAGTGGTTTTCGATGGGGACGTGCGAATACTGCTTTGAACTGAATGGTGCAGCATCATTCCTAGCTTCAACACTGCAAAGAGAGCCAGTGAGTCCCGAGTCTCCCTAGCACTGCGACGGCTACGATGATGCGGCACTATATGATTCAGACCACTGTTTGCACACCCCTAGTTTTCAATGGTGTCCAGGAAAATCTGTAACTAAAACCATACCTTCATTTCAATAACTAAAAAGTTATGTATCGAAAAATAATAAACTGCTAAATCATTCCAAGCATTATGTAACTGACAACTTAACCATCCCAAGCACTTTCCGCCTCTCCAAACGAGCCCTCGGGCAGAGACGAATACGGCACGTCGAGTGACACCACGACTAGACACTGTGACACCCGCGTGCCATGTGACGTCATGATGTCACTTGACTCTATATCATGACGTCACGTCATGATGTCAACCGACATCACAACGTTACGTGACATTATAACGTCAGTGTCACGTGACAATATGACGTCATGTGATGCAACGTCAGAATGACGTGTCATGGTGTAACCCGACGTCAGCGTCACGTGACATCATGTATGTGTGCACGAGGATCACCAAAACTTCAGGTCACGTGACACCATGATGTCGAGTTCCATCGAGGCTACACGCGAGGACACAAAAGTGCAAAGAGTTGGCCCTTATAAATGATACATATTTAAAAGGGGATGCCAGGTCACTTGAAAGGGACTGTCGGGGCCACTTGCCTGAGAACTCGGTGAGGGTGTCGGCACGCAGGCGGTAGCGGGGCAGCTGCTCCTCCAGCAGGCTCACCAGTTCCACCTCTTCCGCGCCACAGCTCAGCTCTGCGAGAGGAAGGACTATGTCGCACCGCTTGCACAGTGTGTTTGCATGCTTTGTGAGAGTGTGCATTTTAGGCTGGAAATCCATGCTTCTTTAATATGTGTGGGATCGGCACGTACCGACTGCCATTACCGAGCTTTGGCTACGTACCCCAAGGCGGTTAAATGGACAAGATTATTTACAGATGTGGGCACGAAACATTCTTCTTTCCAGTTTATACGACGACTCTAATACCAATTGTAAAAAAGTTCCTATGATTGTCTCTTTCCAGCGGAGACAGCCATTAACCATTCCAGGATAAATACTAAATCTAAAATTTTTCGCTTATAAACCTACAAGCTTGCTTCTAGGAAAGCCACATCCACCCAACGTTACCGTGATGTAGTCTGTTCACATCCACAAGATTCCTATCCTGTTTCGTATGAAGAATGCAACAGTGCTCCATCGAGGCAATAACTGAGCATTGAAAGAGCCTGCTACCAACCACCTAATAATGTAGCAAACCTTCCCTTTCACTGATTTTCGTGGCACTTCAAATGCACTTTCCATAAAAATTCCTGCCTTGTCTTTTTTGTTGTTGTTGTTGTTGTGATTTAAATTTTTTTGGCATTGATTGATATGACCAGGATGTCTAGCAAATTATTATTTTGAAATTCCTACTTTTTCAGGTTTTCCCTGACAATTTCAGGTGAAATTTCCTGACCACTGTAGAGGCGGTTAAATATGTAAGACCATTACAATACAAGGCATTGAGCAATGAGCACTGCGAGCACCATTTCGCACGGGCTTAATCCAACTTGCATATTCCGAAATATTCGGGTTCGTCCAGTCCGGATTAAATGCGCACTTTCTTGCCGCCGACATCGTCAGTGAAGAGGCCACTTCTGGAAACACAATGAAAACACGACACTCAACCGCATACGTCAATAACCGAACCGCAGCATGGCGCATGGCCGCCAGATGCACACTTTCAGATATTTTCGGCTTAATGCTTGGATTGGATTGGGGTCTGCGGCTTTCCCATTTGTTGCTAAATCTAGCTCTAACTGGATCAAGCCTAGTGTCGTGCCCTGAATCCAATCCAATCCAAGGCTTGGACTGGATCTGTCGGCTGTTCTCTTTGCATCGGGTAGCACACTCTACATCGGGTGAGCAGAGACCGCGCTCCTCTCTAAGAAGTATTTATTGCCTATATTTCTGCCCCCAAGTCCTCAAGTCTTTGCTCAGGGCACTCGATGGCGTTTCCAGTTCATTTTGGACTCGTTTTTTGACAATATCCCTGACAATTTCCAGATTTTTCCCGGTAATCAATATTTCCCTGACAATTTCTGGTTTTCCCGGTCGCTAGACACCCTGATGACGCATAATCTTCCTATCCTCTCATACTTAAGAGCATTCCAAGTTTTCGAGCCTTTGTTGCAATTTCTTTTTCATTGCAGCTCGCTATCAAACAAGCTCAAGTTACGGTAAATTTACCTCTTTTCGAAAGTCGACGGCGAACATGTTCAAAGACGACCAAGTTAGCTATGAATGTAACTTGTGGTGCCATCTACCGACAGGCGCAGCGAGCACGCACTGTTGTCTGCTAGCTGTGCCTATCAGGAGGTGGCGCCACAAATTACATTCATTGCTAATTCAATCATTTGTGAGCACATCTGCCACTAACTTTGGCAAGTTTGTTGGTTTAATTTTTTAGAGGAAAAGAACTGTGCCTTGAAATTTCACAAGAAAGAACTGACCACTTCAATGGACGTTCGGTGAAAGTTTGAGCTTTCTATGCGCAGGCACTGATATTTATAACTCGTCTTACAACATAAGATTTACTCTGCAAACCCTATTTACCAATAAATCAGGGTGCTCATACAAAAGTCACCAAAGAAGCTCTTTTTCTTTAATAATTGGCAGCTAAGGGGTTAATTAAATTAGTTACTCAAATCCATAGTTCATGCCAAATTAGACTATGCTGCTGCAATCTGCAATTCTGGTCAGACTATACATAGACATGTTTACCCTGGAGTCACTTCAAAAATTCAGCGCTCGTTTTACACTTTGCAGGTATCTTTGTACGGCCAGTACAGGCACGTAGCCAGGGGGGGGCCCATGGGGCCCGGCCCCCCCCCCAAAATTTTCCATTCTGCTGGGACCTCCCCTCCCCCTCCCCTCATACAGTATTTTGTCATGGCGGGCCCCCTCCCGAAACAAAATCCTGGCTACGTGCCTGGGCCAGTGTATTGTCCGGGAACACTAACTTCTCACAATAAATGCTCTCGTCTCAAATATGTTTTTCTTTTTTCTAAAAAAAAAAAAAAGAAAGATGTTTACAATTCTTTGTAATGCGAAATTAGAGTGCAGCTCCTGAGGAGAGGAGGAAAGAGGGTACAGAGGGGAGGGTATGCCTCCTTCTCTCTTCACTCCCATTTAGCCAGAAATTTTCACTAAATTCAGCGAAAATTTTCTCGCTAAATTTATAGAGAAAATTTCTAAGTTTAGAAGAAAATTTAGAGGGAAATTTAGCGAAAAACTTTCTCCGCTACTTTTAGAGGGTTAAGTTTCCCTGCTAAATTTAGCGGGGAAATTGACGTCACGTGACCTCAACACCAATTCAGTTTCCCCGATAAATTTAGCAGGGAAACTTTGACATCCCCTAATGCAAGGCTTGGTTACGTTGATGACGACGGCAATGGCGATGCCACTAGAACCTGGAAACGTGCGCCTAAGAGCTGCGCTCTAAAACACACTAGCCTTACCCCAAGAAGAAAACCTTTCCCTCTTACATTTCTTCAAGATGGCATTCATCATTGACGAACCTCGGCCTACCGCAATTCCTTCATTTCTAGAACACTGGCAGAGTGGAACCTACCACGTGCATACCATCATCAAATTATAAAAAACAGTCATTACTAATTATTTTTGTGATAGTGTCCAATCACCGTGTTTACTATATGCTCCAGACAATGGTCCCCTTCCGGCATTTGTATGCACTTAGTGCTTAATCCAAATGTAAATTATCATACACAGCACATCTTGACAAATACCTGCGGCATTAGTTCACAAAGAAGCTTGTATCATACGTAAATCAACACTAAAATACTCGGTTATTCGTGAAATCCTTCAAGTCTCATGACAGTGAACGATCTAGAGAAAAACAAATCCTCATATAGTCCGCACACGTAAGTAGTCCGCATCCGGCAAAATTTAAACTTTTAGACATCATATATAGTTTGCAGAGTATCGTCCGAAAATGACGGTAGCTATCTACGTCTGTTGAGTTTGGTTACCTGTACCCCTCTGTAATGCCACCTGGGCCCTGAGGGTGCTGTAGCAAATAAATAAATAAACGAGGCTTACAGAAACACAGCGGCAATGCAAGCATCGAGAAAACTTTAGAGAGCCCCTCAAGCGGGCCTGGCTCTTCTTTAAACTTTACACCGGGGATTGCGAGACAACTCGCTCACTCGTCGTGACAAAATGTTTTCAGCTTCTGCGCACTGAATTTCCTCGCATTTTCATTGTTGAGGCCATGCACCTTGTGTGCTTCCTTCTGCCCTGAAGTGCATTCATTGTTCTTTCCTGAATAATATCATGCCGTGTAACCTCCCTACTACAATGCCAACCTCCAAGTAATATTATGATCTATGAACTCTCATAGATGTACCGGGAAGCCTTTGATAGCAGCCATTTTATAAAGAACTCAGCTAGACGTGCCTGCAGTGTACAGGTATTAGAAACTCAATATTTTAGGGGGTGTCTGCTATTAAATTTTATAACACTTCTACTGTTGAAGGTATTTGGTTTCTTTCAATATTAAAACAAAAGCCTCTAAAAATATCTTAGGAATCTTCTATCGTGCTCTACTCTCAGTTGCATCCATCTCGTTTATGAGAAGCAAAAACGAGATGGGTTGCTTTCTAGTTTTCTCGACGCAATTTGTTAGGACCAAGGTAATCATACCGATGTTGTTGTTTTTTTTCATTTTCTTTTTTTTTACGGGAAACTAATTCATTAGGAAATTGAAGACGTGCCCTAACCCAACAAAAATCACATTCAACCATCTGACCATAAATTTCAAAAGTGACGTAGGGAAACAAGTGTCAAAAGCACTGAAGTACCGTAATGTCCACTCCCGCATTTACAAAAATTGCCTTAAAAAAAAAAAAAAAGTGGCTTATTTTTAAAAATTTTGTAAGATGAGCTGCACAAAGATGAGCTGCACACAAGTTTCGACAACGACGGCATCTGTATTTCGACAACGGACTTAAATTAACGAAGTTCTACTTTTGTATTTCAAATAATATGATGCTCATGGAATGGTCAAGGGCAACTGACGTAGGCACGGGTAGACGGAAAACAAGGTATGAGCATTTTGTCAGATATCTACTTGGGCTGCACACTAAACATTTGCCCATTCCCCTCCCTCTACCGCATTCGGCCTATGGGAAAAGTGAATGATGGTCAAACCTGCTTAAATTGAGCGTGTGAAAAGCAGGTAGCAGGCTGACATGTGTATATCTCTCGGTACATTGGAAGGGAAAAAGAAAACCGAGAAAACCCATAACACGCCTTTACGGCACCCATACTCTGAACTCGTTCCAATCTACTGTAAACGACCCATTTTTCGCGGGCACAATATTTCGTGATTTAGGTCAAAGCTGAAGTTTTGAAATAATTCGCTGGTTCTAATTTTTGCGACGTGGTGGGATCCCAATATAGATTCCAATGTGTTTACATTTTACAGGAATTGTGTGCGGGACCCATTTTTTGCCAATTGTGGGCGATTTGCGAAATTCGGGAAAATTAGGTTTTTGCGAAAATTAAGTCGTTTACAGTACTTCGACACACATGTTCCCAATCGCGTGCTTCTTTATAGTGTGACAATGGCAAACAGAAAAAAGACTCCAACCTGCTTTTCTCAAGGAAGCTCGATTACTGCGAAGCTTCCTCGAGTCACTTTTCCTTAACTTTATTTCTTGCTCGGCAAGCCCAGACGTCATTAAAGGAAACAAAAAGTGGAAAGAGAGCTCTCGTGTCTAACAAAAAAAATTAAAAAAGAGGGGTTTTATTGGTGTGTTTTTTTGTGTTACCAGGACAGGAAAAAGAAACATGGTAGTGAGCGTGCGTGGAAGTTACGCAATAGTACTTCAAATCTTGCACGCTCAGTTCCTTTGATAATTTATCTTGTAGGCTATGGTCTAGTTACTTTTTCATTAAAAAAAACACAAATATCATTTACTTTACTTTTGATGCATTATCTTTGCTCCGGAGCAAGCACTGAATTGGGATAGTAGATACAATGGGGGGATCGGTGGCCGAGTGGGCACCGATCATTCCTTTCATTCCTCGTCAGTACACAAATTTTTTTTTTCTTTTTTTTTTCCGGACATTCAGCATTATTGGTTTAGGTAGAAAACGGCAGTTTGCAAATTTAGAAAAGCAGTCTTTCTATTGACAGTGCAAAGACGGCCGAGCCTTTTGCGACATAAATTATTTTTCATAAATAGTAGTAGTCTTTCGAGCTATCCAAACTGAACACATTATCGGAGTGTCCAGGATTTATCCTTCCCAGCAGGCTATTCTTTATCTCTGCATTCTAAATAGCCATTGAGGAGAAGACAACCGGAAGCATAATGCCAAAACCAACATCCAAATTCACCCGCGCTCTCCAGTGGTGCGACGCCACGCGTTGTATGACTTGCAAGTGGTAAAAAAATTCAACATTTTATACATTTTTTTTTTCTTTCATCTTGCTGGCGCCAGCTTTCTCGGCTTCATTTCATACCATGAAACTTTCTTGTCACCCGTTGGGGACGAGCTGTGTGGCCCCCTCTATTAGTACATTTGATGTTGTGTTTTTGGCATTGCCAGTAGAGCCTCTCGCCGTCTCTCGAACCAAACGTAAGAAATAGATACCTTCGTGAAAAAAAATTATTGTGACTTGTAATTTGAGTTACTAAATCAGCTGTGTCTATTAATGTACCGAACTAACTTTTAAGCTAATCAGCAACTGTCAAACATTCGCTGGAGGACTTCGCCTTTAATTACAGCATGCAAGGTAATGTGTGCATAAATTTGAACCTTCGACAAAAAGAGGACAAACAAGTGTCTCTTGTACAAAAACTAACTCTCTTCAAAAAAATTTCTTTTTTTAAGTTTTGGTTGTGATTCAATTGTTTATCTACACCCAATTTGCTACTGATATGAAAATACTCACATTAGACAATATTTGATTCGATAGGCCAACACTCGTAATATTCATATACAATGCTCAGTAAATTTTTCCTATTCAGTGCACAATCAACGTTTTTTAAGACTCATATGAAATTCCCTGGGTGTTAGTCAAGCTTTTAGGTTACAATTTGTACGACGACGCTTTGTAAGGGTCGTGTATGACCGCCACATCAGACGGAAAGTTTTCAATGATTATGTGCACCTTTTAGACACCCTTGGTCCTTTGCCTCACACAGATGGACGGCTTGCTTGCGGTATGGTGTTTGTCTATAAGGTGCTCGACGCAGTTATTGATTCTGCCATGCTACTTAGCAGAATCTCATTCCAGGTCCCCCAATGACAAAATACGTCCACAACATTTTTTTTTCTTACCCTTTTGACATGGAATTTGACACTCCAATGACATGCATCCAGTTTATGTACAACACTTTTAATAACTCTGCTTCGCTCAATTTGAAAAGTTCAAGAAAAGTGTACTACTCACGTTTCCTCGCTAGTTATGGTATATACTTCCTTTTTTCTCATGTATGTGCACACCACTAAGGCCTACCAGCTATTTGAGGGCACAATGAAACATACTATGGATTGATTGATTGATTGATACTTGATTTGCAGTCATGTTTGATACCCGTATTATATTTGCAGTCAATTTATTAATATTCATATTTGAGTTAGAGTCAGTTTTGAACATTTGTAGCATTCCTTCCTTCTGAATAGATTACCATACCATTTATTACATAAGGGTATGAAATGTGGCTTCGATTGCCTCTAAGTATCTTCCACTTTCTGTGATTGTGTTTTGTCACTGTTCTGCTTGATGTGCTCTAGTTGGTGCATTGTGCAGAAGAATGTTTGCTACTTGTAAGCATTATGATTTCTGTGGCTTACTTACATATTCTGAAGTGATGCTTTTTGCAGGCATGCCCAGTTCCATGCACAAGCAGTTTCTGACTTTGTGAGGCAGCTTTCTATGTACAGTCATTTCAGGAAATAATATCAACACCATCGCAATCATCAATATTATTATACGATTCACAGACAAAAGTTTGGTATTCGCAATCATCGAAAAGAGCACCAAAGAGGGACGTACCATAGAACACCTTTTCAGATCCGGCAAACCATCTGCAGTAGGCTTGTGCAAACAGTGGATTTTGAGTTTGAAGCGAATAGTGGTTTTGGCCAAATATTTTCAAAGCGAATATTGAATAGTTTCTCCAAGCCTTTCATTACTGTTGCACTATGCTTGACTTAAAAGCACAGGTGAACCAGTGAAGGTTGTGCCCAAGCTTCTGCTTGTTCATTTCTAAGCTAAGTTAATTTTAATCTAACTATATTTACGAACTGTGACCTCAGAAACTCTAATGCCTACATTCAGATGGCAAGTAAATGATGCATTGGCCATAAAATGAAACCTATAGACATGCCCAGCTACACCTTTTCGAGGGGTTTATAAATCTTCTTGCTATATGGAAATATCCTTTCATTAACCTCGAATTAAAAAAAAAGGACAATCACGAATGATTAACACAGATTGTCAGGGAATCTCTCTAATATATATTTTTGCACAGTTCAATTTTGAAAATTTTCCTCCAATGGAGATAATGTAAGAATGTTCGTGATATGAGTGTTTAATGCTGTATGTGGTTTACAGTAAAAGTAGATAAGGTGACTGTTTGACCGTTCCGAAAGGCAAGCTCAAAAGGCCACAAGCTTCCGCAGGCTTTCTCCACCAAGCGTGCGCTTCATCCTCCTCTTTTGCTATTATCAACAATTACAAATTTTTCGTTTCTGTTTAAGGGGACACACCCCCTAGGAGGGTCAACTTTCGAACCCTTGGCTTTAACATTAATGAAATTCACAGGGTAGGCTGGTGGTCATGCTAGAGTGTGCGTAACCAAATTTCAGGTCTGTCGGGTAAGTGGGAAGGAAATTAGAGCAGCTTTTATCAGCAACACGCCTACATTGTTTAGTTAATCTATCGTCGGAAAACTATATCGATATTCAAGATTTTTATTCGCTAGATAGTAGCAGAATGCCTAGGAGGTGCGGCTACGGAAAGCTTTTTGTAAAAAGTCATTTATTTCTATCAGTTTTCTCTTCTGGAAAATTGGTGAACTTTTTGGTCTTCTGTGTCTTTGACAAAATGTCAACAATTTTTATAAAAGACATACATAAAGTGATAAAAACGTTCCATAGCCGCATTCCTTATTAAATTTCAGTCAGGAAAAGGGAAGAACGAGCCTTCCCTGTATTGCCATAATCAAACGATAGATTGACTAAAATGGAATTTATACGAAAAGTGGAACAGAGAAGAATGCGTTCAAAGTGCTCCAAACCCTACCTTTTCTTTAGCTTCGGTGGACAGAAAATAATTTATGAAAAATTAACTATGCAGTGTAAACCAGTGAAAATTTCTGAAAATACTCTATAGATGTTGGTGGATGTATATGTAATTTTTCAAAATCAACGTTTTTTGCAGAATTTTTTTTTCTGGTTAGTGTCCCCCTTAAATACACCAGGCGCACGCGCACACACGCCATCCCACGGTGAAAGTGTGCTTTTCTCTTAAGCACGCCAAATGCAACATTTTTATTTTTGAAGCGTCATTCGCGGCGGGTTAGCCCCATTGAGCACGCTTCTTGCCGAGCACCGGTGCACTGCGGAGAAGCGCACCCACAGAAGCGAGCTCCGCGGGTGTCGTTTCTTCACAAACAAGTCACTCAGCGTTGCTATTTTTTTTTTTTTCGGGCAAACACGTTTTTTAAGGTTTTTATTCTGGAAAAAAAAGAAAAAGGTGCCAATTATTATGCTTATTTGCTAAATTACATTTCAATTCGTAAAGAAGACGACCCAGACGGTCCCTTCAAAAGACGTATGTGCCGTCGGGTCCAAATTTCACGCCAAAGGAAAGATTTGGAGCCACGCCAAATAAGAGGCCTCTACAAGCCGACAGACTGAGAATGGTAGGGTGTGCCTTCCAGACACCCGGCGTCCAGCACCCGCTCCACACCTTCCACCGCGCTTCGGCTACGCACCCACGTTAGAGGTGCACGAGGCGTCGGAGCGTCCCTGAAGGTACAAGGGTCACGCCGGAGCGGGACAACCGAAGCCCATCCCTGCCGTTCTCTTCTCGTCGGCGACTGTAGAAAGGCTGAGAAAGGGGAACTGCACCCACCGGTGAGGGTGTGGGCGTTCCTGGTGCCGCCAGAGCCCGACGGGGCCACGTCCCCGCCCTCCAGCTTGCCGGCGTTGGGGGGCCTCCCGGGGGCACAGCTGGGGCCGCCCCGCGCGGGGAGACGCGTCCCTCCGGCCTACGCCAAGCACCCCCAGAGGCGGGACCTGCTGGGGGCACAACGGTACGGTACGCCTCGCGACCGAGGCCCCACCCCCGGACGGGACGACTCTTCTCTGCCGGAAGGGTCAAGGCTGCCGTCCTGCGGTCGACGTCTGGAACAAGAGATGGCAAAATGTCACTTGTTCAGGATGCTTGCTATGATGCTCTTTGATAACCACCTTCTCATAGAAAACTACCCAAGAAACACATTCTGCGCTAAACACGTTCATTCGACCAAATGCGATGAAATGCGGTAGCTTTATGGGAACATCGTTAGTGAAAACAATTGGGGAAGGAAATGGTATGGTGATGAAATGGTTGTAATATGGCTGTACACACATAGAAGATGACGTCAAGGACGGCGTCTAGGGCAATGAGGACGGTGCTGGGGACGACCTTAAAAACGTCTAGACGGCATCTAGGGCGACGTCAAGGGCAACCTCGAGGACGACGTCAAGGGCATCCTCAAGGACGCCATTTAGGACGACAGACTTTAGGGGCAGAGGCTTTGTCAGGCACCACGCCTTTATCTCTGCCCCTACGCGGCAAACCCGCAAAACAAATAAAGGAAAAAAACCCAAGGACAGCGTCTAGGACAATGTTTAGGTCGACTTCAAGGACGACCTCTAGGATGACCTCTAGGACAGCGTCAAAGAAGACGTCTAGGACGTCAGGTCACGTAAGCTTCAGCCACCAGAGCTTACAAGCTCAAGCGACCGGCACTTACGAGCAGAGAGCTTACGCAATCGGCGCTTACGTGACCTTGATTATGCAACCTTGCACTTCAGCTACGGGCATTATGTGACCTTGATTACATGACCTTGAGGGCATGACCTTCAGCATGGTTGGGCCTATAAAGCTACAGCTTTAAAATGCTTAAGCTCCTACTAAAATATTGTGAGTGCAGCTTACCTTCACAGGTGTCCCTGTGTCATGTGACACCATGATGTCAAGTCATATGATGTCACATGACATGGTAAACTTCGCCACTAAATTTAGTGTAAATACCTCCCCACTAAATTTACCAAGAAAATGATATACATCTGTCCTTGACATTACATCTCATCCGTGATGTTAGGTCTGTATGTGATGTTATGTCTGCTCATAAAGTTACCTTGGTTTGTGAAACTATGTCGGTCTGTGACATTACGTCTGACCGTGACAATAAACTTGTCTGTGACCTTACGACTGTCCGTGACTATGCCTCTGTCCGTGATGTTACGTCTGTACATAACGTTAAGTCTTTTGTAACATTATGTCTGTCTGCGACTAAGCCTGTATGTGAGGTTACAACTGTCCATGACATTACGTGTGTCCGTGACATTACGTCTGTCTGTGAAGTTATGTCTGTCTGCAATGCTAAGTCTGTGACGTAACGACTAGTCTGAGGTTTTTCGTGTTTTCTCGCGTTTAGTTACATCTTTGGGGAACACGAGTGCAATATTAAGATTCATGGGATAAAAATATTCTAGAATTCACCTTTAACTCATTTTTTTCTTTCTTCAAGAACCTCATCAGCTTCCCTTTAAAATGAAATGGTTCCTGAAGGTCAATAGTTGCACACGCCGATCGTTGCAGCGCGTCACGTAGCTTGTCTAGGTTTCTGGTAAAAAATGTCAGCATAACATCTCTCTTGATAAATAAATAAGAATAATAATAATAAGATAAATGCCAAAGTTTCAACCCAAACATGCAAAAAAACAGCATAAGTGGAACACCATCTCGTTAAAGGAGTGTCAGGTTTAATGATACTGTGTCCCATGGAGTTGCTCAAACCCACCACTTTTAAAAGACTCAAAAACCGAGTGGAGGAGATATTAAATGTCCAGCCTAGCTACTTCGTTTCACTTTATGGTGGACCCCAGCAGACGCTACAAGCCATCCCATCCAATCCAGAAATGTGAATGTATCACGTGACTACACATCCCGTGCGTCCCTGCACACCTCCCGAAGGTCACATGACCAGTGTTGCAAATTTAAAGGTCTTCCAGCTAAATTTAGCGGTTTTTACAGTGGGAATTGTAGCCATTTGCATGTTAATCTTAGCTGCGTGTTTCTTTTTAGGTATAAAATTTTTATACCAATTTACCATCAATTATGCGTCTGTGAGATCATAAGCCACAGTTTTTTATCTTTCTTTCATTAATATTCTGGTCAGTTAAAGTAACGCTTGTGACATCATCAAAATATCACGGTGTAGAATATCGGAACACAAATCACTGTTTTGTGCGTGCAAGCTTGAATAGCTTGAATGTATCAATGTACCTTCGAAGTTTTTTCAATGCTGCAAGGTGAAACGAACCCAGAGATGTGTGCTCAAAAGTTTAGAAAAGACTGGCTACAAGAACCTAAACTTAAAGATTGCCTACTAGAAGTTCCAGAGGACACCAGACGAGCCAGATGCCAGGGGCCCTAAGCTGGACGCTTGGCGAAAGCGACGGCGAGAAATCTGGAGGCCGCGATTGGCCAACGCCACACTTGACCTTGGCGCCGGCCAATCATAGCCGCCGAACTTCTCGCCAACTTTTCCGCCAAGTGTCCAGATTAGGGCCCCAGTATTGCAGAAGGGAACTATCTGCGAAGCGCGTGGATTTGGTCGTACACGCTGCGATGAAGGAACATGTTTCGGTCGCTGCACCTTTCTCCTCTGGCAGGCAGATGACTCTACACATTAACTGGAAGTCTGAAGTGACCTGTCACGCAGTGCTGATGGGTCCCTTGCCACATTCTTATGTGCCCATTCCGCAATTTTGGCTTCGGATCACCTGGGTGACTTCGCCAAAATCAGTTTCAAGACAGCGAAGGGGCTAAGTATCTCCAGCTTCACCGCTCGAAGCGCACTGCATACATCAAGAATGTTTTCTCTTTTACTTTGTTGACGAGTTGCTTTTCGACCTAGGATCTGGAAGCCACAGCCCGATTCTAGATGAAACGACGAACATCTCGGCAACGAAACCCTTAGGCGCCGTTGTCGTCTACTACGGCAAGAAAGCTGGCAAGGTAGTCTCTACCTTTTTGAGACGAGTGGAACTCGCCAACTCAAAAGCTCAGTTCATTGCTGATGCCGTAAAAATGTGCTTAGTTTGGTTTTGCATCGACCTGCACAAGATGGTGGGAATAGGAACGGAAAATGCAAGCGCGATGGTTGAGTCAACAACGGACTGTATCAGAAGCTTAAGATGGAAGTTCCCAACCTTCTGTTGGTGAAGTGCATGCGTCATTCACTGCACGCGGAAGTGCCGTCGCAGCAGCACTTCTGAGAAATCCCAAATTTTTGGCAAGCAAGATCTACAACTGGTTTGGCCGGTCACCATTGAGGCAGCTGTTCTACCACGAGCTCTACCAAGCCCTGAATGACAAATCTGACTCGCTTAAGATAGTACAGTGCCACTCCGCTCCGTCGCCAACTGGTTCCCAAGATTGTATGCATAATGTTGCTGTCCAGCATACAACAAAAAACAGTCCAGCGGACGTGCTTACCAGACCAGCAGACGAGGTAAAAGCTAAACACACAGAAAAAAAAGAACCTGAACGCATCGATGCAAGACATCGCGAGCCAGGTTCAAAAAGTTCTTGGAGCGCTTTGTGCAACGATTGAACTTGAGACAAACAAGCGTGCTGTGCGGGTTCAGCGTGCAGACATTGCCTTCTTTGCTTTAGCTCACTTCTCGTCCCCAATTTTCTTTCGCGGCAGATTTTTATTGTACCGGGGTCTCTTTCGAAAGAAAGCCTACCGAGAGAAACCTATGTAATCAATACTTCGACACAGCAGTCTTTGAGTTAAAGAGGGATTTTTGTAGTAGCGTCTGATTTAAACAAGAACATGAATGTCGATGACCTTGCAATGGTCCTTACGTTTCAGTTTAGAAAGCGCCATATCTGCAGCAAGGTGCTGACGGTAACACTCGACATTATGCGACCACGGCGACTGATAGGCAAAGACCAAACTGTTTTTCCCCGGCAGTTACTTTCAGGAGCGAGTGCTTCAGCTCACAAAGTAAGCTGAAGCTGCGTTAAAATGTGGTTTCGTTACACAGCATGACGGCATGGCTGGTACCCGGCATGCTAGCGTCGGAGCCACTGGTCAGAGCGTTCGCACACGGCAAAAAATTTAAAAAGACAAGAGACGAGACCCACGAGAAGATGAAACCGCGAAACGAGAGACGGCGGGAGAAACCATGCAAGGGGACCGGATCGACGATTGATGCAAGGTACTTTGTGTCAGGGGCCGCTTGCGCCACTTAGCTCACGCATGCTCAATTAAGGTGCTCAAGTTTAGTTTCGGTTTTGAAAGGCGACCGAAATCGGTCCTTTGGCGCAGGCTTGGCTCCAGATTACCCATATTTTGGCCAAATGTAGCAGGATGCAGCAGTGTTAGCCCCTCGGCGCAGTTTGGCGCAATTGGCACAGCAATCACATCACTGCTAAAGGTCCTTTGGCGTAAAGGTCCTTTTAGATGCCCGTCTGACAGGGGTATAATTCTTTCCGACGGCGACTGGTGCCTGCTTGTAGCCTGTAACACTGGTATCACATAAAAACGGCAAGGATAGTATACGGTGGTCGGAGAGGGAGACTCTGTCGATGTGAGCGGTCGCCAGGCTTCCGGAAGTCTTCCCCCATCTTCGAATTCTCGGACGCGTGCGGGAAGTGTTTTTCGGCACCTCGCTCGATGGTTCCCTTCCCCTCACCTCGCCCGCCAGGGCTCAGTGGGCTAACCCCCAGGTCCCTGACTGCCATGCCGGAGGCTCAAGTTACGTCCAAAGCCATGGGCCGCAGACGGCCCCGTCTGTGATAGCCACATGCATAAATATTGCGAGGCACGCTGTCTCGTAACTCTGCCCCAAAACAAACCCAACACAAAAACATAACCTGAGGCCTTTGAATCTAGCGGAGTTGTGTCACTTTAAATGGCAGGGAATGTTTGGGTTTGGGGACAGACTGCTTTCAGGGCCAAAGGGCAGATTCGCAGGGCAATGACCGTTTGGGAGAGGGGAATTTCCACGCTTGGTGTGCGAACCTGGGTTTGAGTTCGAGGAACAAAGGGCAGTGCGTGAAGAGACTCGGAGGCGAACGGATGCATCGCGTTGTCGAGCGGGGCGACGAGACCCCTGTCGACGGCCTTTCGCCAAGTACAGGACGGAGTTCTGCTGTGTGTGAGCATGTCAGCTGAAGAAGTGGGTGCGAGGACAGGAGGCCCCGCCCATAGTGAGCCAGCCGACCGCCGGAACTCCTCCACCTTGGACAGACCGTGCAGGCAGACGTCAACCACCGACTCGTCAGATGAGACTTTCCGCACTCGTTGTTACTCCTTTATTTAGCAACTTTTAATTGGGTTAATCGTAACATCTTCATTAGTGACTGCATAAGCCTTTGCGAACCTTGATTTGTAAACTCCATTTTTTAAGCGCTCTTATATATTACAGAAGCTATGTGTGCAGAGTGTATCTATCGTAATTAGCTTTCTGCCTACCACGAAATTAAAGCTTCTTTGTGTTCCCGAGATACGCCTCCGTCTCTCTTCATTGGTCAGACTCTCTACCAGAGCGTGGACCTATCGCTCGGTCAGTAGTCCACCCTTTACCAACGTCGCACCCGGAGAACACTCTCTCGATTGTTTTTTGGGTTGTGACAACTGGTCACAGAGTGCAAGTTTTAGGTGGTCTGCCCCCTCGGCTGGACGACAATACATAGACATTTGCTTTTCTATCCAAATGTTATTCTGCCAGTCACATATCTTGCCTCTGAGCATGGCATCATTGTATAAGTATTATGGCATTAGTGAGGTTTCTTTTGCAAACACACACATACATTAAAATCACTGTTCACGTCTACCGTAAAAAGTAAAAATTGTGAATTGCCCGTCGGGCGTGGATACAGCTGCAAATAAAGATAGCAAACGCCGTTTGAGCACAGAGACAAGGTCTGCAAAGAGGGCTGGACGTGGATATGACCACGGATAAATGTTGTAGATATAAAGTCTGAGAAAGAGGGTCAGAAATGGGTATGACTAGCTCTAAAGATTGTAGACATTATTTAGGTGAGGATACAGTCTCCTAAACTGTGTCAGATGTGGATACAACCACAGATAAAGATTGCAGGCACTGTTCGGACACAGAAAACAAGATATAAATATATATAAAAATTGGATGTGGACATAGCCATGAGAAGAAAGAATGCGGATGCCGTTCACATGTGGATGAAGTTTACAAAAGCAGGTTGGATGTGTACACAACAATGGATGAAGGGTCGGATGTGGTCATGAATAACGGATAAATATTTCAAGGGCTGTTCAAAACAACTTTGGATGTGGATATGACTGCAAATAAATATTGCAGACACTGTCTGGTAGTAGATACAAAGCCTGCCAAAAAGGGTCCGATCTGGATATGAAAAGAATAAAGACTGTCGGGGCCGTTTGTATGCAGTCACAGAGTCAGCAAATGCGGATCACGTACAGAGAAAAACTTCGACTCGACAACGGAGATGATGGACACTTATCTTTGGAAGTGTGGGTCTCAACGAGCATATTATCTGCGAATAAAGTGAGCATTGGCCTGGTCTACTGATATCAAAGGTTAGCCTTCCGAGTCCATCTCCACAAAGTGCAGGCAAAAGCAAGGACCTTCGTGAAAACGTAATTTGGTTAGACAATCACTCGATAAAACAAAAGCCATTCACTCAAACGATCTTAAGCGAGACAGGATTCGTTGAAGGTCGACCCACAAGCAGAAAGGAGGAGCCCCACTTTCCTCCTTGCCATCGCTCAGCAACAAGAAAGGAGGAAGCCGTTTCTCCTCTCCTCCACTCATTTCCTGCCTGTGAGAAGAACATCAAAGGCGAGCAGGAAAAGAGCGGAAGAAAAACAGGTATTCTCGGCCAGGCCAAGAATGTTTTTTGCAGGTTGGACACGCCGAGCAAAAAATAAGCCTAGAGGCAACACCAACCATTAATAAATCACTTTTTTTTTTTTTTCTAGGCAAGAAACAACGTTTTTTAGAGGTCCAAAAGTGCAAAAGGTGAAACAATGTCGCTTCACAGGGTGGTTAACATGACCATCTGAGCAGGACCAGAGTTTCGTAAGCAAAACCAGAGGTCTTTTTTACGTTTTGTAATCACAACATTTGCCCTATTGCTTTAGAGCAACTAATTTCAAAGTTGGTAATTCCTGTAATTGGTTATAATTTCCGTAACTAGCAAGTGTAACTGTAGCTCAGTTACGTTTTTCAGGCAGCTTGTCACTTGTCCCATGACAGTTACTTTTCAAAACTCTCGACGCTTGCAAACGCATTCGGTGACTTGCTCACGCACAACTCTTACTGGACGACATGAAAACAGCAGTTCCTCATTACTTCGGTGCCTTTCTATAGTATGTGAGAAAACATAATTGCACTTCAAGACAAGGACACAGGAAGAACAGACACTACAGAGCACTCTGTGGCGTCTGTTCTTCCTCTGTCCTTGTATTAAAGCACAATCATGTTTTCTTACGTACAATACCAACTTGCCCGACAATCAGCACTTGCCTTTCTATAGGACTAGCCTACTGGCAGCTGTTGTAATCACTGGCAAGGTGAGAACAGCAGGAAGGGGTTTCTGTCGTCCCGCCTCCAGCCTGAGCTTCCTACCTTCCACAATGCTTCGACATTTCGTGCACATTGAGCGCGAGCACGCAAACAAAGCACAATGGAAGGCGTGGAGCGCGTGCTGCAGGCTGGGCATTCGAAAGGCACGCCCTGCCATTCCCCTTCTGTCAGTGACTGTATAGTTACACTACTTTAGCTTGACTAAATTTAAACGAGAATGCTGTTTTACTGAAATGAGGTCAACGAGCTTTGAAAAACCCGAGCATACTTCTTGTATTTAGAGCTATTTCGGTCTATACGAGTCCACAATTATTAGAACACGAAGAACCGGTGTGATTTCTCGGTAGAGATGCATATTTTCATAAATTTTGTTTTAAATCTGCAAAGGTATACACTTCACTGCTCGTGTCTCAGTGATGAACAAATTAAAACTTTTATGCTAACACACATACTTTGAGTACATTTTTTCACCGGAGGAGTTTTCCGGTGCACCATTCACGGCATGCGTACAAGTGCATGGACCAGATATTTGCACATGCTGCCCATTACACCATGGCTTATTGGGCAAGGAGAACGGTTCTTTCTCACCCAGACTGGGAATGAGTTTAAAACAGTCAACATAGCTTTAAAGGCAACGTTCAAGCTTACAAAACAGCACTGCCCAACTTTCCGAGAGCTTGAATACCGATCGTGATCGTCGACTGAACACCGCAGGCTTCTAAAAGAGAAGCAGAGCTGTGCGTGTGAATGGATAAGACGCGGCAATGATCAAGGTGCATTGTTTGTGTCCTCATTCAACCATCACAAGACAGCAACCAGATGGAATACCAATGGCTGAGCAGTTAGTAGTGATGAGGTTGCAATCTTTAGTAATGCATATGTTCAAAAAAAAAAAAAAAGTTGGTCTTTTGCAGTAATTTAATTTACACCCCTTGCATCTTCCCTCTTCTTTTTATTAAAGCGGGCGGGTTCTCACCAGTTCTGACCTCATGAGGACCTCGTCTGCACACAAGTTAATTAAGCAATAAATTAATACTCCCACCTACAAGGAAGAGGATATCTAAGCTAATTGACATGGAAGAGAGGCTCATATTTTCTGAACACACTGACTGTAGTGCATTGTCCACAGTTGCCACATACATGTATGCAATGTAGCTTTCCTTGTTTCTTTTTGCTATTCTGGTAATTCGGTTCCTGATAACTAAATAAACACGTTCAATGCTCAGTGAACTCTTTGTTTAGGAACATTTAAAGTGCATTTTTATTGAGAGAATCAAGCTAAGTCTAGTCTGAATGAATGCACTCCCATTTGTGATTGTTTATCTGTTATTTAATCAAAATATACACATTTCAAATGCAGATGGCAAGTGCCACCCTCACTCCAACAAGCATTCTTGTAAGGCCTACTTTGCGTAATGTACGAATTATGCAAAATGCTTGTTTGTTTAGTGTTTTTTTGAGGATGCAATGATGGAAATTAAACTGCTCTTGAAGGCGGAAACGATGTATTCGGTCGGAAGCAGGCGGCACTGTTGTGTGCTCGCTGCACCGTTCGGGAGATGGCACCACAAGCAAAACCCTCGGTTAAATCGATCGTCTGCATCTGTCGTTGGCCATGTCAAGGGTGTTGGTCACATTTCTCAGAGAGGGAGCTATGCATTGAAACTTTCACAAGGTAAAATCCAGTACTAAAATACACCTTCGATGAAGAGTTTCGATTGCTATGTGCAGGCGCCAATGTTTCCAGCCGATCTCAGAGTGAGCCCCAGTATGACAAGCGTGGGCAGTATCCAAGATACATGTATCTTCTATTCTTCTCTTTAGATACAGTTTGTGAATCAATATTTGGTATCGCTTGACAGAAATTGAAGTATCAGTGTGTCGGTACCGAAAATACATTTTTAGTGCATTGCGTGCTTCCTGGTGCTCGATACTCAAAAAAAGAAAAAAAGGATGTGCCGCAGATTTTGAACATGCTGTCAGTCAGGCTTTGGGCCAGTAGCCGCTCGCTCAGGCAGTAGTACACTAAAAAAGGAACTTGTTGTTTTTTCTATCCTCCATCCATTGATAAAAGCCACTTCCAATAAATGCAACACGGCAACATGCTCGTCTGCTCCTGTAAAGAGGCCCTCCATCATTTCATTCGCTTATAGACCTTTCCAGCGGCAGTCTCAAACAAAGCGATTTACAGTGCGCATCCCTGGTTTTGAAAGTGCACGTCAGTGTTGCCCGACTGCGCTGGGCTGTGGGTTTTCACGTCAGTAGGCTGTGGCAGCCTGCGTAGGCGCACTTCCGGACACTGGTGGAGGCTAAATTGCCGCGTTCTATTTTTAATTTCGTGTTCTATGGCGAATAGAATTTCTGGGTTTTAAGAATGCATTGTACTATTTTTGGGAACAAAAACAAAGAAATGAAAGCTCTTTTGGTGAGTCTGTGCGCGGCAGAACAAATGCGACTGGAATGTTTGTTTCATTTTATGTTGGTCTTTTTACGGCACCGTACACTCAGCCGTGTCAAGCTACGAAGTTCTTAGCCGTCAAAACTATTTAACCACACAGGATACCCGAACTGCTTGGATATTCCCCGCCCACAACATGAAATTCAACAAGCCTCAATAATCAAACAACATATGTTGTACGTACCCCACGGTGCCGCGTTATCCAAACAGGATTTGAGAAAGTCTCAAATAACACAGCATATCCAATATACAGTGTCGACGATAGTCACTTCACGACAATCGGACATAACCCGGCGTGTTTTGGGGAACATGTAGAAGAGAGCGGCTTTTTTGCACAGTTTCAAAGCAAATGAATGAACGTGTCTATTCCGTCCCCACACCCCGGACCCAACCCTATCAGCTATTTTTCGCCAAGACCCGGAACATAGCCGGGAAGGCTTTTTGGAGATTATCTCAACGGAAATAATCCTCCAAGTACGTCGAACTGCCTGCGTCGCAGGCTGCTTGACCTTCGCTCTCTTCGTTCGTTTCCTGCGAAGGCCGAGCAGGCTGCAAGCCCTGGTATTCCCTGGTTCTCACAGTGGAAGATAACACACAAAGGGTAAGCATCTTGAACAGGCAAATATAGTAAAAAGTTTCAAGAAAAGCCGGCGAACTCCGAATGCACAATGCAGGTGGGGAGTCACGCTGACCGGGTTTCCACAGCTCAGGTGGGTGCCAGAAACTTCTGGCTGACAGGGGTCGCTCGACTCGCAAAATGGCGGCGGCCAGAGCGCTCTTTTTGCAAAGTGTCTATAACACGGCCGCATCACATGGCTATTTTGAAGGGGAGGTTTGAGCGAATGCTGTTACTTAAAACCTTTAAGTAAAGGTTACATCTAAACAAAGGAGACCAGCGAGATATACTTTGCCTACTAAAAACTTTCAGCTTTAACACAGAATTTAATTTAACTTTAATTTTTGTTGTTTTTCTTCTAGCTTTTAACACAGAATGTTAAACTTTGAGTGTCTGTTAAACACTGTGCCAGGGAGATAGATACTTGGAATGGAGAGTCTGTTGGTAAGGAAAATATAAATAAAGAGAAGAACACAAAACACGACGGACGATTGTCTTGTCCGTCCTTGTGTTTTTCCTATTATTTATATTGGGGAAATAACTGTTCGGCTTTCTTAAGCGCACAGAGCTTGCACCTTTCAGCACACAGCAAAGGCAGAGGCAACCCGGTGAATACTCCAGTAACAAACAAAAAGCAGCAGAAAAAGTTCCTAGTTTATTTGTATGTATAGTCAAGTGCTCATAGACCGGTTTGCATGAATAACATTAAAAAAATTGCTACGCTGCTTATAGAAGTGATTGTTTAAATGTCACCATGGCTTCAGTCCAATGTTAAAGTTTTAACGAAACCAGCTGCGCCGACAATGGAGCCTTAAGAAATCCATGTGGCCAGATTCGTTTAATCCCTTTCAAAAACAGTCCGCAATGTTGAATACAGAGGCGGACTTAGCATTCTGCCGCCCTAAACACCCTTTGACAGTGCCCCCCCCCCTTAACCCCCGCTCCAGGGGGAGGGATGTAGCTAAGTATGGAGTTAAAATTTTCAAAAGTATCTAGATTTGGAGTTAGGATTCCCAAAGTAACTAAAGTTGGAGCTAAATTTAAAAAAAGAAAAAGCCAATTAATTTTTAGGTGGCCACAACTTGGCCATCTCCAAAATTCTGCTGCCCTAAGCAGCTGCCTACTCTGCTTATTGGTAAGTCCACCCCTGATCGAATACAGTCAATATTCCAAAAATGACGGATAAATTTCGTAACTTAGCTAATCATAATATTTGCTATATTAATACTGGCGATTTCAGTGATGTATCAAAGGATGATACAGTATTGAGTATCTATATCGGAAATTAATTTCAGTTCTGTATCGGAAATAAAATTTTTTTAGGGCATCAATCAGTATCAAAGATTATTGAAGTGTCGTGCCCAGCTCTCAGTAAGCGTTGGGGATTAAGATATTCCACAACGATATCCCACTGGCCGAATTTCCTTACGTAAAGGAAATTCTCCAACCCGCTATGACCATCGACAACAAATGCGAAGACATAAATGACGGCCTCTGGTCATCTCGCCGAAATCAACCCATGAAGGCTGTTCTGACACTACCTGCTCACCATTTTGTTGAAACACCTGAGACTGGGTGAGAAAATCTTGAAACAACCAAAAGTAGAAGAAAGCTCATTTCTGTCGCCCATGCAGTACGGAGCAGCATGAAACGAGCTTGAAAGGGTTACTTCCGTTGAAGCGGCAACGTACAAAATGCTGCCCGAGCGATCCTGGGTTCAAACCTGCGGCTCGTCTTTCAAGTGTAGGAGCCTACCTATGCTGTTTGGGCGGTAGAGCAGGGATCAGTAGACTGCTCGATCCTCTCAGTGCGCGAATGTTCCGAGTGTGCCGGCCGAAAATGCTCGCGTGCGGCTGTCTTCGTAGGTATGCAGGGACGCCCAGTCACGGGCACCGCGCCCGTCGCGCGGGTACCCCTCGATTTGGGCGCCTCCGTCGATACTGGGGACAGCGGCGCCCTTCAGCCGGTTCCGTCGCCCACAACAGAACATCCGAGACGTCCGAGCTGTGGCCTAGGTTCAACCTCCAAGCCGAGGATAGCTTGTACAGTACAGTGTACCGTAATTATAGTAAACTCCTAACCTAAACAGCTTTGCACAAACGACCCGTAACCCGATGTAGCCGCTGCCGACTCGCCGCTGCCGTTGCCTCTGCTGCCAAAGCAGCGTCCGATGCTATTTCGAAGCCTCTTGTCACCGGTTATCAAAGAAAGACGGAGCAAAAGTAGCGATGGTCACACTCACCATGGCATTTTAAGTCCGTAACTTTGGTCCACACACAAGCACAATAAACATCTGCGTTCACCTTGCACGGAAAAACCGTCACCTCTCTCGCGTGTTGATTTAGCCGATTCACCTGCGCCGCTGTTGCTCATTCGTCCATCAGACTGACAGTAACGTATGCATGAATGAATAATTGATATGAATAATTATAAGTTGGGACAATCTTTGAGTAAGTTTCCTTCAAATCTCCAAGCGCTTATTGATTACGGGTGTAAGGGTGGTGGTTTTGGAAAACCAAAACATTAAAACAAAATGACGTCATACTAGTTTACTGTAGTTTCGGTTTCTGCAACATGTTGCGCGCTGTTGCGCGAATACTCGTTCCGTCAGTTCCCCCGCCAAAAAAAAAAAAGAAAGAACAAATGTCAGAGAGGAATTAAACACGTCCGACAAGTTTGTAAGCTTCGCGCGACCCGCAAACCTGGAGCCCCTGCCGAATAAAAGCAAGAACAAAAGCAATCCAACCAGTTTCGTTCAAGAAATGTATAAAATAAAACTAAAATGCCGAACAAAACCTTTTTGTCTTGTATTTTTGTGACACGTTGTCTGCCCCCCTTCTTCTCTGTCCCTCTTGCTGTTTTTACTCTTTTACGCTCCAGTCGAAGAGGTTATAATCATGCTCATATATTTTTTGTTCCTAAAAACAAGGCCAAAAACAAATAACAAAAAAAGTCTTTTTTTTTTTTGGGGGGGGGGGGGGTTAGAGATTTTGCATAAACCTATTTGATTGACAACAGCGGTGTCCGTAGGTGAGGGTATTAAAATACGAACCCACCCAAATACATATTTTATTTTTCCTGTGAACATGCTAATTCTTTTTCTTTTCTTGCCATTGTAGGGCCATTGTAGTATTTGTTATGATGCCAGAAAAATTTGTGTAATACTAAGGAAACAAAATTGGTTTACTTTGTATCCACTTCAGTTTGCCAAAACAAACACAACAGGCCAACATGCCATTTTATGGTCTCATGCAAACTACCGTTGGGAACTGCTAAAGTGGAAAGAGATGCCCGTAATATTTTACTCACACAAACTCGCCCTTTTAAATGTATACCATCTAATTATGCCTGTTATAAATTAGATTGCAAAATGTTAGGAAGTACAATTTATACAGTCCTTTCAAAAGCCCATGCACTAGTCATACACCAAATATTCTTTAAAAAAAAAAATCTTGTTTTAGAGAACCGGTGTTCAATGACATATTCTTGCAATTTCTGACCTTTATTAGGGGCTATATCTCATGACCGGAAACTTTGTTAATAAAAAAATTGGGATCATGTAATAAGTACTTTTTCAAGCATTCAGCTGTGATCTGTTGACAATGAGAATCTCAAATCCACAAACAGGCACGGCAATGCAAAATTGTTTAATTAATAAAGTATAAGTAAAAACTGAAGTAATGAAAAAACTATCTTATAAAAAAAGGCCATGTAAAAATGACATTAACTGCACATCAAGTGTCTGACTGGAGATTTCCTCAAATTGCGAGTCTGCAAAACTTCTTAAGTCGAGGTTTTTCTTTGAACATAACCTACAAGAGTCCAAATATCCAGAACAGAATTTGCGGTTCAAAGTTTGCTTTCTATCAGCTCGAAAACAGCTGGTCAAGAATCGGCCGGTTCCAGCCGTGGCACTCTAACTATGTGTACCAGATATATTCGAAGTCGTTGTGTCATCTAAGGCACACATTCAATATTAACAAAAGAAAAGAATATGAACCCCAATTTTATGGCCTCTAAAAAGCTGCAAATATGTTGATCGAAAAAAAAAATGTTGCACAAATCACAGAAACTATAAGCATACGTCATTCTCAATATGGCGAAGTACCACGGGCTGGACGATGCGGTGGCGGCGCACGACGAACCAACATTGCAACGGATGTGGGGCCACTACTTCGGAACTGTCGCTCATGGTACTGGCCAACCCATCTTGAAGCACAGAACATCGAGGAGAAGGAATATAAGTGAGAAACAATCACGCAACAAATGGTGGACGCAAATTCATCGTCGTCGTCTGCTTCATAAGCCGGAGAAGCGTAGAAAAAGAAATGCAGTCGGGTGTAGCCACGTGACTTCCGGCTATAAGCTTCTGCGCTTGTGTTTCGATTTTGAGCAATAGAGATTTTGGCTTTATTAAAAATATATGGCGGCTCTGGAGAAAAATATTGATTGGGTAGTCACCCAACACTGTATCAATTTGTCTGGGGAAAAAAAAATTAAAGCCGTTTACAACTTTCTTTAACGCCGAATTAGAGTGCAGCTCTTGAGAAGGAGGAGGGAAGGGTACTGAGGGAGGGCATACCTCTCCTTTCTCCTTCTCCCCTCACGGGGGTAACGTGACCTCGGAGGGGGGGGGGGTCACATGACGTTACGGTTACGCCGACGGCGACGCCGCTCAAGCCGGAAACGGGCGCCTAAGAGCTGCGCTCTAAAAATATTTGGCGGGTGTTAGTGTATCTTTAATCCACGGCCACTACTTGTAAACCAAATACACCAAGAGCAAAAAAACATTCAGCTTTCCTGGCGACCAGAAGCCGTACAAAGCCACAATTAGGGCGTCGGGTTCGACTCGAGATAGGGGGACCAACGCCCTTCGTGAAAGGGCAGCCTCTTTTATTAAATTAAGACACCTATAACTTGAAGGAATGCGCTACGACCGTCAAGATATAAACTTCTAAAGAAAACTGATTTCCATCTCCGAGACCGCATTCGCAGACCAGGCACACGAGCAACGGACAGTACTGCCGGACAGTACCGCCACACAGCTGACTTGCAGATTCACTTGTGCTTCTGCAGGTGAGGGGCAGAGAGCTTCACCTTGCCCGGGATGTTTCGAGAAATGTCCTGGTCCTTGCTAGCCCTCAGCAGGTCCCGCTCCCGGGCGCTGGTGGCCTTGTCGTGCATGAAGACCGTGAGTGCCGTCTTGGCTGCCTTGCCCCTGCGTCCAGTACCGGGAGTCACCTTCACCTTGTGCTTGAAGTTCTGCATGGCTCCGTAGGGGCGCACACAGGCACTGCAAACAGCAGTCCGTCCTCCGGGACAGGGCACCCCGTGAGGGTGGCCAGGAGTTGCCTGGTCTCGTCCCCAGGGGCTGTTTCCTCCTCTTCCTCTTCTCCATCCTCTTCATCCTCGTGGGGTTCTTGAGTGTCTTCTACACACACCTTGTTGACAACAGGCTCCAATGAAGGGCGATCCGAAAGGCATCGGTCTGGCTGAGCCTCTTCTGACTGAGGATTCTCTGACTGAGGATTCTCTGACTGAGGTTTCTCGGACTGAGATTTCTCTGATTTCTCTGACTCAGCTTCTTCCAACTGGGGCTGTATTAACTGAGCTTCTTCCAACTGAGGTTGCTCTAACTGGGGCTGCTTCGGTTGCGGTTGCCCCAAATAGGGCTTTCCAGCCCCCGGCTTCCCTGGCTGGGGTTTCTCTCGCGCTCCAACATTCTTCTTAGCACCCTTCTTCTGCTTGCGCCCCTTGGGCTCCTTCGCAGTTCCTGCAGACGCGAGGATCTCCATGCGCAAGCGACGTTCCTCTTCGTCTTGGTCTTTGTACTTCTCCCTCATCTTTTTTAACTTGCCATGAGTTCCCCTTTTCGCCCGTGGCTTTGTCTCCAATGCCGGCTGTGGGTCCGACGGTTTTTCAACGGGTACTGCCGGAGCTGCCTTACGAGGCCAATATGGTCCCCTAGTGGTGCTCTTGCTTTGTTGGGAGTAGACTACTTCCTCCACTTCCTCAGAGGGCACAAGCTCATGGGGCAACTTCACCACGGTGTCGGGGAACACCTCTCCCGGTGCTCCATCGGCTTCGCCCTCGGAGCCAGACCCTTCCGAGATTTCAAGCTCTTCCTCCTGCTTTTCGGGGGTGGCCGAGTCATCTTCTTCGGCTGTGCGCACCCTCCGTTCCCCGCTATGCCGCTCAACACTGTCTTCGTCCAGCTTGTACAGGAAGCCAAAGCCCATGATGAGGTACGAGGGCGGTAGGTAGTTCTTCTTACCCCGGATCATGAAGGCACCGGGCGTCAGATACTGCCCCGTGGGGGCTGTCTTGGACACCTGATGGTGGTGCACCCACCAGGCACTTGTCACCACCTTGGCATCCCAGGCCGCACTGTAGCAGATGGCCATGGTGCCGGCCTCGTTCAGAGTCTTGGGTGGCACAGAACCACCACCAGGGTTCTTGATGACAATGCTACTGGCACCGTGCAGATCTGCATGCACATACACGTCGCCTGGGTTCAGGTGCCGTTTGACAATCATCTCGTTCTGCTGGGCGTCCCGCCCGCCGATGACAAGGTAGTCTTCTGAACTGATGAACCAGAAGAACTTCTCGAACCAGAAGGCCTTCCTTGCCCTAGCAATATTGGAAGTGAGGGCCACTTGCTTGAGGGCCTCTTTCGTTTTCTTCTCTGCGGACTTGTAGGCCTTGGTTGAAGACTCGAGGGTCTTCTGCTGCTTCCCCGCGGCATGCCTCTTCTGGTCATAGTACCTGCGGGCGTTGGCGTAGGCAGACAGGTCCAAGTCAATGTCTACGAGGGTGTCCTTTGCACCTTCCTCATAAGGGTCTCTCAGAAGCATGGCAAAATGATTTGTGTCCAACTTGAGCTGCTTAATGGACTGTGCCACAGGGTCGCCTTGCTCTTGAGCTTCACGCAGCAGCTCCGTGATCTCTGCCCAACCAATCTGGTTGGCCAGGGCACTCCGGAGCACCAGCAGAGCGCGCTCCACCAGGTCCAGGTTGATCTCAATGAGCTCCGCCTTGTGCTTGTCTTCTTGCTGAACTTGCTCCAGCGCCACGATGCGCTTCTCGTGGTCCATGCGGATGTTCTCCAGCTTCTTGAGTGCCTCCTTCTCTTTCTGGTGTGCCTTGAGGCTGATCCTCTGCATCTCGAGGCTCGAGAAGAACTGGTCCACGGCGGCACTGAACGAGGCCAGTTCCACGACGCGTTCCTTCTCGTGCTGCCGCCACAGGAACGGATGGAACTCTTGGTAGCTGGTGATCTCCGTGCTGCCGTCGTCGGCCGGCGTCACGCGCTTCTCTACACGCACAAGGATGTAACCCTTGGAGGGCTCCGTTCGCGCCCGCTCCATCAGAGCCTCAGCATCTCGCAGGCACTCCAGGAGCGTGGCTACATCTCGCGAAGCGTCGACGTCAGCCACCTTGGCACCGGTCGAGAGGCCCCTGGCACGGAACACATGCTCCAGTAGGGCGGGTCCGTACGATACCTTTGGGGTGAGCAGCTTGCGCAGCGTGTCAGCGGGCTTGGCAAAGCGTAGGATATCGGTCAAGGCTTCAGCGTCCAGCGCCGGGCTCAGGGCACTCTGAACGGGATATCTCTCACGCACCACAAACTTGACGTCATCGTCATCCTTCCCGGTCCTTGGCCGCAGGATGTTGAGGATCATGTAGTCGCCGTCAGTGAGCACTAGGTTTCCCCTGTCGTAGAGCTCAAGGATCACATGGTAGGCGGCCTCGTTGACCCCGAACTGGATGTCCACGATGCGGTCTGCGCCCAGCTGGCTCACGCTCTCCACGCGCTTGTTCCTCAGGTGCTTGCGCAGCTTCATCGAGAACCCCGACGGGCTCAGGTTCTTGGGCCAGGCGAAGTCGGTCGTGTGCAGGCGCACGCCGGACTCGACAAGCAGCACGGCCTTCTCATCGTGCCGGTTCAGCTTGAACAGGTACGTCTTCGAGTCGACGTCGTAAACCTGGATGACGCGCATGCCGACGAGCCGCTGTCGCAGCTCGCAGATCATCGCCACGATGTCCACCGTGCTGAAGCGGGACTTCATGGTGCCCAAAACGCCTTCGCGGGGACCGCGCACAAAGGTCACACGCACTTGGCCGAGGATCGCGAACAACCGATGACACCGAGACGTTCACTCACAGGATCACATCACACCACTCAGCTTGGCATTCTGTAGAAAGTTGAGACAGAACCAAACGACCAAACCAGCGAAGAGCCTGCGACGGGCAAGCAAGCAGCGAAAAACCACTGTGCGAAAAACGACAAACAGCGGTCGTAGATGTAGATGAATGCATTTCAGCACACTAACGTGAATTAGGTTGCCTTTTGCGCCACCTAACAAAAAAGGCATGCGACATGGTCAAAGGATTCCCCTGAAAAGAAAACAACGAAATATCATCCTAGAGGAAAACCAAGAAATCAGTGCAGCCTTCTTGAAGCTATCAAATTACTGTTTTATGTTATCTAGTCAATCTAATCTTTTCAAATTTTTAACTAAAAGAAAAAGGTAAAATTAGGGACTTAATATTGTAGCTAAGGTGGCGCTAGCTGCCACCTAATACGAAGGATATATTTAGCTACTACCGTCCATCCACTCATCAATCCAAGCGTCAAAATGGCCGTTCATGCAGACGCTGCGAAATCGAATTTACCCGATTGCGCTCTCTCCGCCGGTGGAGACTTCGTGGCTTCCTTAAACATCAATGGCATCATCGACGAAACCGAGAAGTTTCCTAGTTTTCGGGAACCGCGGGAGATCGGTCAGTTCTCCCTGGTGGGCTCCGAGCGCGAGTACAGGGAAGGCTGCGATCAGCTCAAGTACCTTCACATGCCCAGCCATCGGCACCGTCTCATGTGGGACCTGAACCGCGGCTACGAGCAGGCCATCCGCAAGGAGCAGGAGGACAGCCGCGAGAAGCTCGACAACCTGCTCAGGTGGATCATGGCCAACAAGGCCAAGTTCGCCGTCAACAGTGCCGCGCAGCCAGCGCAGCCGCACGACTCCGCCAGGTAGGTACCACGCCTACTTCCCGCGCTCGACTCGTTCGAAGGAGGGCGCTGCGGTAACGATCGGCTGCACCTTCAGCGAACGCCGCTTTAGCGATTGTTCGCTACACATTCTGCGAACGAGCTTGACAGCCTCTTTGTTTCCCGTAGGCTTGACTCGAAATTGGCTTGGCTTTTTCCTAAACCATGTTTGATCTATCTCATAGTCTACGTGTCCAACCCCAAGAAGGCTTTGAGAAGAAGGTAACTGAGCAGATCCGATACTGACGAAAACCCACGTACCCCTTGGAACGGTCATTTGTGAACTGTGGTCTCCCAAAGAGCTCTTTGCAATGTGGCAGAGCCCATCCCATGCAAACACTGCTTTCTCGATTCATACATGGGGCTTCCAGAACAGAAAAGCATGTTTGGCAAACACCTACGTTTTTAGTTGGCCTTTAAGGGGCAGCTTGATAAAGTATGTTAGAACTTGTTTTAAGGTGTCTTTCGGTGTTCTTGCCTTGCTCGTATATCAGTGCATATAGCCTCCCACGAGAATGAAGGCAGTCTTTTTGGCGGATAGCCGTAACACTGTACCTTCCTAACCAATATGAGCTAATACCACAGTACTGACATTGTGCCCCTATCATTCGCACCTGCCACAAGCCCTGCAAGAGAAGAACTAGATTAATTTAAAAGAATGTTTTGCGAAAATATGTTTTTATACTTTGGGGTTAGCGTGTCAGTAATAGCGTCCAAATAAGGAATGGGGAGGGGGAGGCATAGACACGTGATATGTCCTCAGTGCCGGATTGGCCGAAATGGCTCGTAGCATCCGCTGTGGTCCATTGTGAGACAAAACAGAGTATAGGGAGTTTCACATGGTGCTCCGCTTCAGTGTGGGCCTGCTGTCCGACCTTGCCGTAGGTATGCCGTAGGTGCGGAGGCGCATTTCTAATCGCCGTTCTTGACGTACGTCGTGCGATGTTCTTGTAGCTCAGCTCCTTGCGCTCCCTTTCTTTTAAAGAAACTTGAAATATCCCTGAACACTTCGAAACAGGTGAAATATGATTCATGATATCCGTAAAAAACAATCACACGCTTGTATTTTCAGTGGATTCTGGCGAGCACTTCACAATCAGCCATCGAGGCGGCGCGACGCGTCTCTGGATATTTGCCCATGACATCACGCTCGCAACGTCATGGGCCTATAAACGGCCAAGGGTACCACAATTAAGATCGTCATCACTAGCCAGCTTTAAGTATAAACCACATGGAGGCGAATTGGCGAGCGATGAGACTAGCGACGGCGACCCGATTTGCTGTTACTAGGTCAGTCACGTGACGAGGCAAACCGCATGAAAGCGACGGGAGCAAGCGACCAAGGTGATGAGCGATGTTTTCTAGAAATTCAAAAACCAAGCGACGCGACGAGTGTCGAGGAGAAATTTCCGTCGCTCGTCGCTGATTTTCGTTGCTGTTGCCATCGGTCGTCTCGTCGCTCATTAAATCTCTTACATGCGGTTCAACCTTTATTGTCAACGCGCTACAATCCCGCCAAGTGAAAATACCCGAGGTAAGGTGTCGTAGAACCGACAGGTGTTCCAAGCGCCACTCGTTCCCGCGCACCTCCAATGGACACGCTGCACTGTGGCGTTGCTCCTGATGGGCCCGTGACGTAAAACATTCCAACGAAGCTTGGCGCCCCCAACTACCATGTGGTATTGGGAAATATTTTTATTTGTCTTGAAATTGCTTTTCTTGTGTTTCGGACGGAAGACAGGTACTTGTGAGCTGCTGTCATTAAAAGGAGGCCACGTCTAAACAAAGAAATAGGCACTAAAGTTTCACTTCCGTGCGCCTTTAATGTTTGTTTATTTTGTGCTGCCATTCGGCACTACTGAGAAACCCACTCTCTGATCTCCGAGGAGAAAGGGGCAGCCAGTGGGGAAGCGCAAGTCGGGCACAAGTGTCCCCGCTGGCGCCTCTGTCTTGCCGCACATGAGAAATGTGTGTCTTCTTTCGGGACGGAAGTTGGACCCTGCTGTGGAAGGGGGAGAGAGGAGGAGGAGGAGCAGGACGAGAGGGGAAAGAAGGTTTTTTGACAGGAGATGTCCCTAGCATCGGTGGCAGGTGTGCATCATTCGTGGGTCTTTATGAACTAATGTAAATGAGTTATTCCCTCAAGTCGTCGTCGTTGCTGTTCCCTCGCCATCGAAGTCACCAGCTGTGCTCAGGGAGAAGATTTTCGACGCCCAATGTCTCTTCCCACCCCAACGATAACTTTACTGCGAGCGAGCATGCACAAAGTCAGCTCTCCGAAGACGTGTATCCTTGAGAAACTTTGTAGTTGCAATGAGAAAACGTGCTTGCATTAAATGTCGGCAAACTGAGTGTGCAGCTCGATGACGTTTCAAAGGTTGAACTGTCGCCTCATGCATGAAGCAAGTACGATCATTTGCTAGCCCTTTGCACCGGCAGCCGTTCCCATTTGCGATTATAAAATTAAAACAACATCCGGAAGCGTTGATTGCATACACGTGGCATACGCACTGCAACCTATCTTACTATGTAAAATATTTAATTCAGGTTTGTGTCCCTTAAATTCAAAAAGAATAAAAGGGGTTGCGGAGTGTTATGATGGAAGCTCTTTAAAGTATGCCCCAATTTCGAATGCGTGCATATTGCGAAATTTAGACGTCGTCCCTCCCTTCAGTGGCAAACTTGCGAGTTACTGTTGTAAAAGGCTAGCAACGAGAACAGTGCACAGCAATCTGTCGGAAACCAGTCGCTTGGGAGCATCAACTCTGAGTGCTTCTTGTTTGGCGATGTCGACCGGTGGCTTCACCAGGGCCTCTTGGCGCGGCAATCGGCCAATATTCATATTTTTTCTTTCTCGTGACTCGTAATCTGCTTGTTTGTTGCTGAACCCACCAAGGCACAGCTAACCCTACACAACACCTGCCACGAATCCCAGCTTTGAAAATAGCCATAGTTGCCGAATGGCGATTTTTTTTTCGTGATGCGTCGCCTTGAGCAGAGCGAATATTTCCCATAGTACAGTGTTGTAGCCACTTGCCGAAAGGTCGTCCCCTCGGTTGGAGAACTCGTCGAGGTGACGGAGACTCGCGGACTGTTCGCAGCCTGCACACGGACTTTGTGTGCTACCGGGGCCTGCTGACGAAGCTGGCGTGCACCCCGTACGAGGCAAAGGAGGACTGGCTGGTGGCAGCCACCCTGTTCCGGGGCACCACCTACCTGTACGCCTTCCCCACCGAGGCGGAGAAGGCACGCAATGCCGCCCAGACTCCCCGCCAGGACCGCATGACCTTCTGGGGGCGCAAGTTCGAGCAGTACATGGTCACCGGTGAGCGCACGCCGGCTGGGGGGAACTGTTGCGCCGACCTTGCCCCTCGAGTCGCCACGGCATGGCACGGACACGGGTCGTGCCATGTCGCACGACACCACGTGGCATCCCGGTGTCGCACGACACGGTCACATGGTTAGTGTTAAGTGACCACCGTCTGCCGACATACGACGCTGTGTTGTGACACCGTGACATGACGCGACACGTGAAAGATGTGTTTACCCTTCCTGTAATGTGTAATTCCACCGACGTGCTCACCTTCTAAACACTCTGCTAAATGCAAAGAAAAAATACTTCCCTGCCAATTTAGTAGTTCGCTCGTTTGACACTTTGCCATAAAACGACGTCACACTCCGACAGTGGCATCACAAAAGGGGGTGGGGAGGGACGGGTGCAGCGCTCAGGGATGTGCAGCTGGGCAGTAAAAAAGGGGGGGGGAAGTGTTGCGGTGGGTGACCCACTGCCTCAAGTGCCACTGACCCTAGCGACACCACCGTACCTTGAGGGCCAAAACCGTCCCTGTAACTTGTTCCGCATTCAAGCATTTTTAGGGGAGTTCCAAATGCACTGCAGCGCCAAGACAGCGCAGTGTCGGTGCTGTATCGGTGCTAGTGTCGGAACTGAAATTCGGCGTCAAACGATTAGTGCCGCATTGTACGTGTAAACTGGAGAAGGTCGGATCATGTCGATGTTGTGCAAAGCAGGCGATGTGTCTGTGGTTCCAAGTTAATTCTGTGCTGTACGTGTAAATGGGCTTTTGGCATCCCTTCGGCGTCTCCACCAAGGAGTCGACCTTAGGTCGGCCTGCGAGACGTGCGAGTACGTCGGTAGTTTAGCCCCATGTGGCGGTACAAGAAACTCTGTTCAGATTGCGAGATGAAAGCATACTTTTCGTGTGAGGCTCATAAAAATATCATGCACTCGAGAAAATTGGTCATCTGCGTGAAGTCTTCATTTCTAATTCTTTTCGAAAAAAACGGTGAAAAAGCCCAAGCTTGCACTCAATCTCGCCACCCCGCCGTCTCATTCCGCATAATAAAGTCCGTCTGCTATGGTCATTGGAAGGAGACGGTGGTGTCGCGAGATCAAGCGCATGCTTCGGCTATTTTGCTGCGCTTTTCAATGGGCAGAACCCAAATGAAAAGAGTTTGAAATGAAGACTCAACGCATATATCCGATTTTCTCCAGCGCCTAATATTTTGATGGGCCTACGTGAAAAGCGCGTTTTTCGTAGAACGTGGGGCTGATGTATCAAACTGCCGGGGTCGGGGCGACGCCTGGTGCAGGCCAGCCCGGGGTGCCACCCGACACGAACGCCCAGGTGAACGAGCGTGAGGAGTTCTGCGTGGTGGCCCGCTGCCGCCTGGAGGCCCACTCCCTGGTGCTGGGGGCCGAGGTGGACTGCCGCGACCCCCGGGCCACCCCGTCCGCCCACCGGCCAGGCTCCACCTCGGCCTACGTGGAGCTCAAGACCTCCAGGGACTGCCTCAGCGAGCGCCAGTACCAGAGCTTCTGCAGGTGCCGTGGTCCTTGCCTTCCTTCCTCCGGGGCGGTCTGCTAGTGAATGCGGCTGTTTCTCTCCTAGGGTATGAGGGATTTTCATGCCACGCAACCAAGTCGGAGGAAGAAAGTACCTAGCGTTGCAGCCGATTCCGCTCGGCAAAGCCCATTGTTTTCTTTAATTCTCGCTTAACTCGATCTTCTCTAGAAATAACTATGTGCCGCTCCTAAAGTACACGAATGCGGTTCATTTCACTTACATTGCAAACCTGTTCACCCTCTTTTTATGTGTTAGAGCGTACCCGAATAATCGAAGCGAGCACGGACTTACTTACGGTAGGCATTTGCCCGTCTCGGTTTGTGCCACATGGTCAGGGCTGGCGCAGCTTCCATGGTGCTCCGATGCTGTCGTTTCGTCTGGCGTCTCTTTCGCACGAGAGCGCATGCGAATGAGACGCAAGACGAAGCCACATGATCTCTTGGGAGTGCCGAGCCGCAGCTTCGTAAAAACTGCGCTAGCTTCGACGACATAACAGAAAGTAGTTGATGTGGTGTCTTTTTATAGGTACCTCGTCCTCACAAAGCCAGTCGTGGGACAAGAAAATCCCTCTCGCGGGGATTTTAGCCGCCGGTGGGGATACCCGCATGCACTAGCAAACCGGCCCTGGGGTGTGTTGCCTGGAATACATCTCCAACTCGGGTGAAGCCACCTGGCCCGACACTAAACAGCTTAGATTGAAGAAAGGAGCAACTCAAACCACGGACATCATTTTCAATTTGATGGCAGGTGCTATCTCGGGCCCAGCATTTGCCGGCACGGTGTCGCACGCACAGTCCGGAGCGCACCGCTCTCGTGCTCTAGGCAGGTTTGATGCCGATTGTACCTATATGCTGTATTATAGTTTGCTTGTCTTGCTCCAACACACTTGTGTGAAAACGAGCCAATGGGACATTATCAACTTTTTAAAAATTACTTCAATTCATGTTATTTTATGTTAATTCATGGAATACATAAAAAAAAACATTTTTATACCCAAAACAATGCCCTTTTTTTGGGCACTGCCAATTTTTTTCTGAAGAAAGGTGGTGACCTTAAGTGTAATGTCTCGTGGAAACTTGCTAGTTCAGGCCACAAACGCATTCTACATTAATAAATTTGCCACCACATAAATTTAAGCTTCAAAACATTTGCGGGTGCAGAAATAAATTTAAACAAATCTTGTGAAAGGAAGTTTTATAATTTATTACATTATCGAAGTGTACGACAGTGGGAAAGGGATTTCTTTGTTAACAGTTCATTGTTAACAGCATGGTTCAAACAGCGCGGTTCAAACGAACCGTGCTGTTTGATTTTTCTTTTCTTTTTCGTGTGTAAGGAGTGAGTGTACTTTTGCAGTAGTGCGCTGTAGTGTGCATTAATATAAGCAACCAACTCGCCCAACCTGCTACGTTAACAAGACAAAGGCTCATACACTTCCATTCAACACAAAATGGAATGTCGCAGAGAAGGAAATATTTGTTGTGGCATTGCTTTATACAAAAGGAAAATCTTGCATTAGCCTCAATTTAAATTAAAGGGTACCAGACCAAACAGGTTTGAAAGGGGTTTCTGATTGAAATGAATGTGTTCATCATAAACCATTTGTCATAAGCAATACTCACGAGACAACGCTACACTTTTTCAACAATAGAGAATTGAGTCGCTTCAACCAAGTTCCTTGCAACTGAATGGAACATCGGCTTTAATAAAACGAGAGTGCAAAATAGATCAAAAGTGCACACCTGAAAAGTGAGATCTCTCATGATTTGATAAGGCCTAGCACTTGAAAAGAAAAGGTAAGAACTTTCACTGTTTCTCTGCTATGAGCACAACTGCGATTCTCAGCTGCAAGCAAGACCTGAGGACTTCGTGGCTCCTTCTTGCTTTCTCCTTTTGTGGCCCCTCTCTTCACCGAGGACATTGGGTGAGTGCACGGCAAAAGGTGCACCTAGGAGCGCGCGGTGCCAGGCGGGCGAGAAACGCCGGCACGGTATTATAACGTGACCCTCTTTGCATCGACATACATACGCCGGCAAACAGGCAGAAAGTGACGGCCTCTGCGCCGGTGGCGAGGGGAAAGGTTTTCTACATTGTTTACCATACAAGACATTGAGAACTCCGACCCTTATTTAATTTTGTATGCCAGCCATTTCGTCGTTGACCTAAAGAGTGCTAAGTAGTTGAATTTGCACCGAATCGTAAATTAGTTTGTCAGCTAAAAGATGGCGGCGAACACTCGCCGGTTTCAACGCGGAGCCTTTTAAGCCAGAGTCGTAAAGACCTCCTCTGTCGTTTTTCACGTCCCGCCACAGTTGTACTTTATCCCGTAAAGTATATAGTGGCGACTTGCTGGACATCTCTGGCAGGTTCAAGCTGCTCAAGTGGTGGGCCCAGTCCTTCCTGGTGGGCATCCCCAGGGTGCTGTGCGGCTTCAGGGACGACGACGGCAAAGTGGGCACCATCGAGGAGCTGAGCGTGCGCGAGATGCCCCACCGGGCCAAGGTGGGCATTCCGGCCGTCCGCCGGCAAGAAAGAGCCTTTCATGGCAGGGGCCTCGGAAAAGCCCTTGAACGCGTCAGGCCGTGAAGCGACTACATTCGAGGAGACCGGAGCCGACGGTCTAGCAACCGCAACATTGAGTCTGGCGACGGCTCGGCTAGGTGGCACAAGTTACTGCCCATCGTAAAGATCGTAAAGGGTACGGTTGTTAGCACACAGCCATCCAGTGCCCGGAACGTGTCTCGGACTGGTGCGTTTAATGTCCTGTTCCGCCCGTGCATCGAAAGCGGTGCCGAAGCGGCAACAAGTTAAGTCGCAAAGGCCGGATTGTCAGGATTGTCACGCAGTCGGATGTCGGGTTCCCGGCGGTTGGGCTCCACCCTATTGACTCCTCTCTGTGAACTCTCCCTGTGGAGTCGGCCCGTGTCCACAGAGTATGGGGAACGACGGACGGGCTGCGGCCGGTCACGTGTCGATTTTCCCGAGCGGGTAAACTGAATTTATACGTGTAGGTCACGCGGCAATTGATTTTCCGCTAAATCTACCGGGGGAACTGAATTTTTGTTCAGGTCACGTGACATTGTGTCATGTTTCAGTAGTTCAACTTGGAGAGTAGAGATAGCTCTAATTAGCTTGCCCACTCTTCTCCGCCCTCCCTTGTTCTCATCCAGTGCCAATGTCTCCTAGATAACAGTTTGTTTACTAATTTCAGCAGCTAAACTTGGAGCTAAATAGAGATAGCTATACTAGCTTGCCCACTCTTCTCCCCTCCCGCCTTGCTCCCGTCCAGTCCCAATGTCTCCTAGATCGTCGATAGCTCATAATGCTGGAGTTTCCATGTCACCTACGAGAGCCCAGAGCGAGAGCTCGAATTGGACTTGAGTGCTGTATGAGGAATTGGCTCTGTTCTCGTGTCCAGTTGGAGACCCCACGCTGACCTCTGCTATACTTCGTTTCACGATAACTCGGCGAACTGTGGAGGCTGTGGCCTCCGCGACCCAATAAAAGCGTCTGAGCAAGGCACGTGACCACTCGACAGTCAACGCAAACGCTCCCATTACGTGGCGTCACGTGCCTCGCTCCAACGCTCTTCATGGGTCGGGGGGGCTGAAGCCTCCACACTTCGCCAAGTTATCGTAAAACGGAGTAAAGATGACATAAAGACCTCAGCACTATGGCTTTTTATCTAGACATTGCCCAACATTATTACTACAGTTCGGTGTGTGCAACTGGTGTGTGCAGCACTTGCTCGTGCATTTTCACAGGGACTGTGGTCAGGAGCCGTCTGCATGAACTTCTGCAATCGGATGCTGTCCTTCATCAAGAAGTGTGTCACGGAGGACGACCCCAAGTGAGTGAGGCACCGGTCGCAGTTTCGGTGTCCCACGCGATGCGTGTTGTTGCTACCTACCAGTCTGCTTCAAATACAGCTGCAAAAACAAAACAAAAAAGAACAGTTTTTTTTTGCGTTACATCCCGCGTGCCGATGATTATTTGACGTGCAGAGTGCCTTCAAGAAAAGCAAAATGAGATGCGAGAAATTATTCACTCTTGTTCTGGAGTCCTGGGTGCGGTTGCTGAGACAATATTTGAGGATTTCAAATATTTTAAGCTGTCTATTTTGAGAGATTGTTGGTACATTGATATATAAGAATAGGATGGCTTGTTACCTTTATACACTGTGTGCATATATAATTGCTGAGAAATGTTTCCCCCAGCGCTGAATAGTGGTTTGTTCATAATGACAAGAACCGTATACCGCAAAATCCCGGGCAAGCACCCACTCAAAATTTGGAGATAATCGTGTAAAAGTGGGGGATGGGTGCTCCTTAGATTTGCACATCTCAATTGCTTTGTGTGGTGCAGAAATGGATCATCTGAACGGCCGACTATGTTATATTATCTGAACATAGAGTTTGGTAGTACAGTTAAACCTCGATGTAATGAAGTCGGTGAAATTCGGAATTTACTTCGTTACATTGAAATTTCGCTACATAGAAATTCGGGACAAACTTTAAAGAAAGTTTCCACAAATGTTTCTCGGGTGCACAAAACTCACCGAGGACACGTTTATTTCGGTTCAAAGTAGTTCGTCGTCTTTTTCTGGGCCACTCTTGACATTATAATTCGCATCTCAGTACTTTAGCATAGCCAGATGGCCTGCATCGCGTCTTCGTCTTGCTGTGTGCGAGTGGACCGCCTCAAGACATCGATCGCGTTCACCACTTCACAGTTACTGGGTACGTCGCAGGTGTCTTGCACATCAGGCTCGCTGTCGTCCCCGTTTTGCGAGTCGCCAAGAACATCGCTAGCTGTCGCCTTGTCGGTCACCTCCTCCGTCGCAATGTCAGCAGAGTCGACATATAGAAATTGTCGTCGAGGTCGACGTTGTCTGGGGCGGCTCCATCGCCTTGAAGGCCCCATCACCCAGGACAACGAGAAAAGCATGCTTTTAGTTAGGCCTCGAAACGAACTACGCAGCGCAAATGAAGCCAACGGACGAATCGGCGGCAGCTCTCACGGTCCTCTAGTGGCCGTTCCGTACACCCCACTAGCCAGATTCGGCCCATTTCACCCTTTGTGCTTTATTGGTGGCCCACGTTTCAGCACGTGCTTCCCAAAATTACCTTTGGGACCCAAAAGTTTAGTGCCAAATCGTCCATGAAACTTCGTTACATCGAAATTTCAGCAAACGGGACTTCGTTACATAGAGGTAAAAATACATGGCGTGCATACACTTGCGGGTTAGAAAAGGTTATGCACTTCGTTACATCGAGGGTTTCGTTACATAGAAGTTCGTTACATAGAGTTTGGTAGTAATTGTGTTGTGTGTATGTTTATGCAGCCAGAAGTTAGTCTGCCTCAGTGGGCGACTTGTCTCTTAGCTGTAGATGAGCAATTTAGCCAGTGCAGTACGACCACTACCCTGGGGTCTTCAATGTGTACCACGCAGTAGTGACACACGACCGCATGCCAGTACGATGCTCATCCAGATCGAAACGTGCAAGGGTGGAGATTGATCCCAGGATTTCTGGGTTCCGCGGAGTGAGCTTTTGCTCCACATTATTAGTAGAGTTTGGTGTCCGAGCACGTTAATGTGCCGACGCTCGACATCTTGCAGAGTTCAAAGCCGGTGATGTAGACTGGGATATCAGAAGTTAAATTCCCACTTTTGCCAGTTCTGATAGGGCTGTTTGTGCAATCACTGCCGAGCAATGCGTGGGAGCTCCTCCGAAACGCGGATGGTTGCATTCTGATTAAGGTTTTTGCCATACATTAAGCCCAGTCTATTCTATAGAATACCTTCATAATATGCTAAGAATACCTTCATAATACTCTATCAGTCTTTCTTGGAAATCTGATTGGTTTTTGAGAACTTATGCGCTCCTCTTCCTTACCTCTGCTATCTGCTCTTCTGCATTTCACCGAGCCATAGTAGCAGCACAAGGGTTGTGAACGTTGCAATAGCTTCTATGCTGGTTCATATGGGATGCTTTGTGAACTGCGTCATGCTCTTTGCAGGTGGCCATGGCAAGTGTTGATGGGAGGGGTTGGGGGGGTTATTCACCCATTTCGGGACAGAGTAACTGCTAGGGTGACTGTCTGTTTCTCCCTTTAAGAGAGACCATTCTTTGAAGTTCCCTAGTGGCGATGGCACATACGTGCAGAAAAAATTTGAAAGAAATTAGCTGGTAACCAGGGTTTTCCCCACAGTGGGCGGCAGTGGTTTTGCCGCCCACCAGTCTGGCCGACTGGCCATCTACAGTCGACTCTCATTAATTCAAACTCTCTTAATTCAAACTTGCAGATAATTCAAACTAACATGCAGGTCCCATCCTATGGTTCTCATGGGAGGAAACTCCTGATAATACAAACTTTGCTTTATTCAAACAAATTTCGACCCTTGAGTTTGAATTAATGAGTGTCGACTGTAGTATGACCAGCCTGCCTCATATTCTGCTTCTTCTAGACAAGACAATGCCGATTTCGAAAATGTACAACGCCCGATTGTCGTGTTTGGCAGACTTGTGTGGCATTACACAAGTCTGCCAAGTGTGGCAGAGAAAGCTCCGAGAACACCAAAAGTTGCAGCATTCTTCCTTCTCCTCCTCCTCCAACCCCCCCCCCCCCCTTCAACACCCTGGAAATTGACGGATGTCCACACCTCAAAAGGGTCTGGGGAGAACCTTGCCGGTAGCCAAACATTGCCGTGGTGCAGTCAGTGCCAGGAAGGAGCTCGTGCTGGGAGGTGCTCTTTCACGAGCGCCAGTGCAAAAAACTAAGAACGCACGTTGGGAGCAAAACAGTCAAAGGAAATCTCCCTAACCAAGACGTGCGTGGGGGTGCCCAAAGTAACCCCCGCTGTTCCTCCGACACGAGAGGTTCAACGTTCACTTTGCGTGTCCTTTGCAGAGTGGTGCACCTGTTCCGCTTCCTGCCCTCCTCTCGCGATGTGGTCTGCATTCGACTCCCAAAGCCGGGAGACTTCCAGATCCTGCCTCCCTGGTACCTCGACTCCTTCGGCCTCTGACCAGCGCCACCTGGAGGCTAGAATTGAAGCACTGCGATCGTGTCCAGTGCCCCGTGTTGGGGGGTCCTGCAAAAACCCTGCTGCAGCGTTTCGGCCAAGCAAGTCCAAAGTGCTGTCTGAAGACACTACCGCGTAACACCTGCATCGTGGCTACAAGGACAACGAAAGATGCAACGCGCCGGTTTTTCGTCTCGTCTCAGCACGTTCACCACAAAAACGATCGTTGGCGCGTCGATTGAGCGTGTTGCAACCTATTGGTGGGTCAGCCAAAGTTCTGTTGCTGCATGTTGGGAGTCCTAGCTCCGTTGAACATTCTTCGTGCACAGCACGTTAAATGGCAGTTTTAGAGCTGCATGGCATGAGCCAGGCGATCGTACGTTTGGAATTAAGAAATAACAGAGGTGAGCAGTTTTCATGCCGACAACAAAGCGAAGCTCCGCGACATCGTGAAAATTAACTGCAGCGAGATTGCCGGTCATCTTCCGCCGTAGTTGTCTACACTGCACTGTCGCAGTGAACAAACCTGCACTGTCGCAATGCACGACAGTGCATGTTTGATATTTCTCGTTGGACAACGGCAGGTTTCACAAAAATATAAATCTGCAATTAATAATCGTCCAAGGTAGCCCCTGGGACAAGAAGATGGGAACCTCTGACTTGTCTCACTGTAACTGTGTTTGCAACACTGCAGTGAAGCATGTGGCAATGTTACCACCTCGATCATTCATCGCCGCTCCCAACGTTTGTTGATTAGGGCGCTACCTCTAGCTCTCTTTCTTTTGGCACAAAGCAGTGTCCAGGCTGCGAGGGTTCTGCTCGCGGTTCCCGCCTCTTTTGGCAGAGGGCAAAACATTCTACAGTGAGGAAATTGGAAAAAAAGTGATAGCTTGATGGACTTAGCCACACTTTTGCTGGGTGCATTGCGACTGCCCTAACAGCATGCAAAGATGAAGCATTGTTTCTGGAAGTTCGGTACACTAAGAGAGCAACACCGAAACACCTTTGAAGACGCAACTTTTACGCCCATGGTCCGTCACGGAACAGGAAGACCTGTGAGAGAGGAATCTCGAAGCATGGTGAAGGGCAAGTGTAGCTTTACACGGAAGGGGCATTTCGAGGCGAATAATTTGTGCTGAAATTTTAAGGGTCACTTGTACTCGAATAAATCGGAAGTCTGCAACTCTCACGTTTGGGCTGGGATAGAGAGACTGATTCACCGTTTTGCTACCACAAGCTTTTGAAAGTTTAAAGCATTGAACCAACTTATTTAAGGCACATTTGATGGTTGTTTGCAGTTGTTTCGTCAGATTGAATATGCTTCTTAGATGTACTTACATCTCTGCTTCATAACTGCTGGGGTTGTTTCATAGAAAGCTTTCCATTTCCACCCTGAATGGCTTGGTTCTGTTTTCTACCCTCACAGAGATATGCTGTACAAACAAGCAATTTTTAGCATTGCTTCAAAATAATTTTGCCTCTGCAACGGGCACAATGTAAATAGCAGTACTAATAATTTACTCAAATTATTTAACGACATTCGAAGCTCTGCTTTTTATACCACCCACTCTAGCGGAAGGAAAACGAATCCGCCGATTTTGCGTAGCAGAAATGAATTCATTTCACATTTCATTTCCCATATGGGGAGGCACCATTAGTGTAGTACATACGCCAGTGAGAGAGTCCTGGACTGCGCAGTCTTATTTATCGGTAGTGTCTGTACACACCACGGTCTTTGTGGAAACCTGACCCATCCCCACAGAAGAACCCCGGTTGCTGGAGTTTCATTGGGACCTGCCTCTTTTCCTCTTTGACGATGCCTCCAGCACGGGAAGCAAAATGCCTCACGAATGTCTTCCGTTACATGAAGTCCACGCGTATTCATATTTTTCTCGTGGTATCTCTCGGCTTTAGCAGTGTTTTTCGAGCTTTAGCAGGCGACTTATTTATGGTTATATCGATCTTCACTTGTTTCTGGCCAGTCGTTTCGGTATCTCGTGTCGGCACATTGGAATGCATAAATGTTTTTCTTTGTTCCGTGCACCGCAATTTTCCGTAGGGATGTACCCAGGTGGTGGTTGTGTCTTGCCCGCCTTCCAAGATGGAACACGCCTAGACTTAGGTATCGTTCGATATGCTGAGGGAGGCCTTTGTTCATACATTGTTCCTGACTGCTCTTTGGCACGTGCACAACTAGTTGTCCTTACAGAGAATGTTCAAACGACTGCGCTTATTCCAGATGCGACGCCCCGTGCACGAAGTCAAAGACAGTGACGGTTACTGCGTATCTGAATGAGCCACGGCGAACAAATGATCGGATATCTAACACTGCGATCGGTGCAACTTCAATCCGAAAACTACCTTTGCCGTTTGTCACAAAGTTGTGAAGCTGCCTTGCTCCGTATGGTTTTTTTTTCTGGCTTTCTCCCTTTGTTGTGCTCACATGACTTGCTGTTTGTATGGTTGGTTCCTTGGCTTCCTCTCGACAACATGGAGAAAATAAAGGTTTGATTGAAAGATTCAAGCGCATGCAGTTGTGTGTGTCACGAGCAGGAGATAAAAATTGTTATTTTCCCACAAACGAGGGTCTCGTTGAGCCTGCTTTTTTTCTTCAGATAACGAAGATGGCTCAAGCCTCCGAGGAGTTTATATTTAGTAAACTGTGGCCGACTTTCCTTGCACAAAAATGCAGGGCCAGCTTTTAAAAAAAAATATTGTACAGTGCAGTCCACTTAAAACGATACCACATATAACGATGATCAGTTTGTTTGAAACTATCAATTTTTGCACTTTGTCCATGTAAAAAAAAACAGACATAGCTATGCGATTATCCTTGGTATACCGGATACAGCGATAAAACTGGTCCGCCTAGAACGTATTTATTACAAAAATTGGGCTGAAAATGAGAAGAAAAAAAAAGCAAAGAAATGCACCACGCAAACGGTGGCGAAATCGGCATCTGTCGCCGAAATCGGACGGTATCATCGCGAACGGGCGCATCGAATACTCCGCGAGAAGGCGCTGCGTGCGGTCTCAAGCGGAGCATTATCATCATCAAGGAGGGTAATATTTCAGACCTTTAGAGGCGCAGTCCAGATACAACGATAATCGGTTATAACGATCAGATTTTCGGACATCATTAATATCGTTATAAGTGGATTGCACTGTAGTGATTTTACAATACGAGTGCCTCGAAGTAATTTAGAAATGATACATAGACATATTCAGGGTTCTTACATTGTTTTGTGCTTATGACCTGTCTTGCACATGCCAAAGGCAAGCATTCCAAGGATTCACATGGCACTCTAAAATGTTACTGCACAGAGGCTTATAGGTCTCGTCACGGCGACATCAAATAGAATCACAGATTAACGTCATGTCAATACACCTCAGAAACTTTCTCCGGTCACTTCTGAACACTCTAAGGCCTAAGGCTCAGTTAACAGCTGTTTTATTTTAGATTCCTGTTGTTGCATTTGCACTTTTCTGCAATAGAATTTTTAATGACATTTGTTGTCAAATCTGTGCTTCAGCAGTTACACAAGACATTGTTAAATTAAAGCAGTCCCTAATCAGAGATGCACAAACCTTTTACCTTAACACTTTAACCAATGAATCGAACAAGGAAGATGGCAAGTCGGAAATGTTTTTGATATGGTATCGGCATTTCGTTATGTGGCAACTTTCCATAAATCTCATGATCCGATTGCCCATTAATATTTTCCACATTCCTTAGTGGAATATACGATGGGTGTGCATGGAACATCACTCTAGGGTAGGATGCTTCTGCCCAAGACTTTCATGCTCTAGGAAAACGACACGGGTGGAGCCCACTTTTATGGACATTGCGACAGCCAACGAAATCCTTTGAGCAAGATGTTTCGCTGTTTGTGCACATCAAACTGTGAGCAAGACATTTAGCCACAGTACCGGCACAACAACTTTGAAGCAGATTAGCATTTGCACCGGCGGACGCCTCGTTTATTAGCAGGCGTCCCTGCCATTATTGTAGCGCTCGATAGGTAGCTCCAACTGAACAGCTCCCATGTTACAGGAACCTACTAGGAGTTGGCCATATAGTAAAGGCTGGTTCACACTTGCAAGTGCTTACGAGCGAGCGCCATAAAACCTTTTAAGATTTCTTGCGAGAAAACGCGCAGTGTTGGGGGGCCGTGGAACTCTGGCATTTCCTTTTTTCAAGTAGTGAGCACATTTAATCTCACAAATGCTGCAAAACCTTCGCTCTAGTGAAATGCCGCAAACTTGTCTTGTGCGAATAATGGATTTTGAGTTCAAAGCGAATTCTAAGCACATAGTGGTTTTGGCCGAATATTTTCAATTCGAATATCGAATAGTTTTTCCACGCCTTTCACTACCATTGCGTAATGCTTAAACAAAAACCCAGCTAAACTTGTGAAGGTTGTTCCAATTGTTCATTTATAAGCTAAGTTTAATCTATATTTATGAACTGTGACCTCATAAGGTCTGGTGTCTTGGGATCAGTGACGTCACAAGGGGCCGGGGAAAGGGGCGGGCAGACCGCCCGGCCGGGTGCAGCGCTCGGGGGGGTGTCGCTGCGGGCCACGAGAGAGCGGGGGGGGGGGGGGCGGGGGGGAGCGGGGCGGCGGGCTTCCGCTTTGGGTGCCGCTTGACCCTAGTGACACCACTGCTTGGGATGCCAAGTAAACGACAGATTTGATATAAAATGAATCTCGTAGAGATGGCCAACTGCACCTGCGAATTTGCAAATCTCGCTGTATAAAATATTCTTTCTTTAATCTCAAGTTAAAAAAATCAGCAGAACCCATCCTTTGGGAATGATTATCTACGTTAATGCGAATAGCATCAAACGGTGCGGAGTTATGCGCGTTCGTCAGGTGGCCGGCACACTCTAGATACGCCAGCCCACTCTTGAGGCGATTCTAAATTTGTTGACACTTTCACAGCCGTGCGCACGATCTCCGCGGCCCAGCACGTGCGTTTGTGTCACTTGGGAAGGCGAGCAAAGCACGCGCCATACGCACAAACACTCAAAATGGTACCGACCAGACTTTCTGGCGTCTCAGCTAGTCTCAACCAACGGTACTCTAAACGGTTGTTTATATCTTTACCATAGGACGCGCCTTACAGCGCTGTCACAGCTACCGGTGCGCGCGCGTTCCATGCACGAGGGCTCATTCCGCTCTCGTGAGGGTGAGCACGGTCGCTACATCACCCTCTCCCGAGCGCGGGAGAGGGTGAGCTAGGGGCAGTGCTAAGCCTCACGAGAGCGGAATGAGCCCTCGTGCATGAAACGCGCGCGATGGTAAAGATATAAACAGGTGTTTAGAGTGCCTTGAATGACTGCCTTCATAGCTCTGTGGTTAGCGCGTCTGCCTGCTGATCAAAGGGTCAACGGTTCGAATCCCGCCGGCGCCGGTCTTTTTTATTTATTTATCGACCCGCGGCGTAAGAGGTTAGATAGCCAGATAGATATATAGATAGATAGATAGATAGATACATAGACGAAAAGTGCGTGAAGTATCCAAAGAATGCTATTCGCATTAAAAAGAATGAATCATGCATGATGAACACAGGTTGTAAGGGCATCTCTGCCTAACATAGTATACTCTTGCATAACAGTTTAATTTTGAAACTTTTACTACAATGTAGATATACACATCCACAAAGTTTTCATTTATTTTCAGATACAGTTGGCACAGGTGCACCACCCCGCTTTGAATGTATGATTTACTTCCAGCACACAATTACGATACTATTCCTACTTTTCCAAGTGTTTATCGCGGAGGGTTACCCCGTTGAGTGCGCTTCTTACCGAGCACCAATGCAATGCAGAGAAACGACACCCGCGGAGCACACTTCCGCGGGTATTGCTTCTCCGCAGCGCACCGGTGCTTGGTAAGAAGCACACTCAACGAGGCTAACCTGCCGCAATCAACACTTCGAAAAACGCGAATAGTGCAGCTCTTCTCGAAGCGAATATAGAATACAGTAAACTTTAGTTAATTCGACCTCGACGGGACCTTGAAATTTGATCAAATTATCCGTATGATTGAATTAAAAAAAGGACAGAAAAGCGGTTAAAATTAAACTTCCTTTATTGTCCAAAGCACTTACGGATGGTCTGCTGCCGTCTGCGCTTAAAACGCGTGTCCAAAAGCATGCTCCGGAGAACAACGTAACTAAACATCACGTCCCCAATAAAATTGCGCACTAAAAAAAGAAAAAAAAGTGAACGAAGAAATAAGTTTTCCGAGCCAACTGTAACAACAAACAACCAAACCGTCAACAAAAAAAAAAAAAAACAGGAGGATTTGCGTTTTTGGCGCGTAAGATGGACCGCACACGATGCTACAGAAAAGCGCGCTTTAAAGGGATACTACAACGAAATTTCGGCGCTCATTCTTTGGTCTATATGTGTTCAAAAGAGCAGTATCACATGGCACATACCAATATCTTGTTAAAAAGTCTCGAAAAGAATTTTAAAATGACTTACGGCCACGGTCCCACTGAATGTGGCAGTTTAGGTACTTTTTGGAAGGTCATTACTCGTCTCCTTTTAAATACTGTTTTGTGGGATTGATGTCATTCGAAAGGCAATGCAATCCTCTTTCATTTGATATTATGTATGTATTGGTTTATATTGTTCACGCGCATTTGTAGCGTTGCGAATATGATGGCGCGGACCCTCACTTGCTCCGCTGGTTCATGTTTTATGAACGATCCATTAAAGATAACACGGTTCCAATAGAACAGTTTTGTTAAGATGACGTCGGAGCAGAATGTAACGGTATACTTTTTTGGTATTTACACTACTTTGTTTTTTTCAGCTCTCCAAATATTGCCCTAAAATTGACATTTTTCAGCACAAATATGTTTTTAATGACAAGCGCTAGGGCAATGAAATTAGCTACAGATGTAGTGCTTATATTTGGTAATATACAGAAAAAAATTTAATGTTGTGTAAAATTTTTTTGTTGAGATATTTTATATCAAACGTAGCACTTTTTTGTGCTTCGAGTCATGGTAATTCAAATGCCGCTGAGTAAATAATTAAACTATGGTAAAATCTTTTATAACATTTAGAACTACAATAGTTGCCCAAGAGGTGGACGGTGGCTTTTTTTTATTTTCAAAGTCATAACGCTCCAGGAGCCCTTCAAACTTACCTGTTTTTCACGCACATCTTTTTTGGACATCAAACAGATTTATTGGCATCTAATAACATTTATTGTATGGAATAGATATACATTGCGATGTATTAGAATTTCCCAATGATCTTGCTTTGGTTTCTTGATAGGTGTAGAGCTTAGCTAATTTTAAAAACAATTAAAAACTGTTTGGGTGTTTTGTTGCGCTACCTGGCGGATGGCAGACAAAACTGCTGATTTCTAAGTTCAAAAAATTTTCGAGGGCGGCGTTGGCGTCTGTATCATCATCAATCTCCGTGTCGTTTTACCTTCACATTTAGAAAATATATTTGAAGATTTACTATCGATAAATGAACGGTTTAAGTACTGGGTCAGGTTAATAAATCTAAGACAAATAATTACACAAGCGTAGCGTGATATAAAGTGTTCATTATTCGATATAATTGAAATCAATAAACGATAAAGACGAAGAGGGGAAGAATACACCCGAGTTCACTTCATGCCTAGAGTCACTAAATGAGCTGCGCTTAAAGTATCGGCACTCCGTTCCCCAAAATTGTTTTGGGCGCCGCCATTTTGGGTCTTGTGCAGAGCAAACGCAACTGCCGATCGTCATGATCCAAAAAAGCGACTTCCTCTGCATTAGATGCGGTGCTAGGAAGCTGATGCAATATTGCTATGCTCTGTCGCGGGTTGTTTAAACATTCGTGGAGGACGGAAAAGCGTTTCCTGTGATTTTAGATAAAGCTTCAGATAACTGGCAACCATGATTTTAAGCCACAATATGGCCAAGTGTCGTTACTCTGAAGCGTAGCTAATTTACTGGCACTAGCGGGAACAATGAGGAAGAGGCAGGTGTCAAAAGGTAGTGGCTTGTGGAAACCACGGGGCTCACGTCATGGCCCCTCCAGGTATTACAAGCTTCTTGAACAAGGGCATGAATAGTGTCATTAAATAAGCTACGCTTCAGAGTAGCGACACTTGGCCATATTGTGGCTTAAAATCATGGTTGCCAGATATTTGAAGCTGTATCTGAAATCACAAGAAACGCTTTTCCGTCCTCCACTTTAAACAGTTTGCGACAAAGCAAAGCAATATTACATCAGCTTCCTAACACCGAATCTAATGCTGAGGAAGTCGCAATTTTGAATCATGACGATCGGCAGTTGCGCCTGCTCTGCACAAGCACCAAAATGGCGGCGCCCACAACACTGTCGGGGAAGAAAGTGCCGATACTCTAAGCGCAGCTCATTTATTGGCCCTACTTCCCGCGAACCTTTTTTCCCCTGACTGAAACTGAAACTAAATTTGAATAATACACCATTATTATAGCTTATTTAGTTTTAACCACCTACACATAATGAGAGGAGGAAGCGGCCGGGTAGGAGAAACGCGGGTTTTATGTGCGACTGTTCTAATCAACGTTAGTTCTAACCATCTCAAAAGAGAGAACGCGCGAGCTTGCGCTGGTTAAAAAAGACGGTCCAAAGAAAAGAGGCGGCACGCTGTGTTCTTTGTGATTGTGCGTCTAATTGCAAATTGTTGTGTGTATGTTTACACAGCCGGAAGTTAGTCTGCCTTAGTGGGCGTCTGGTGTCTCAGGTGTAGATGAGCAATTTAGCCAGTGCGGTACAACCGCAAACCTGGGGTCTTTAACGTGCACCACGCAGTAGTGATACACGACCGCACGCCGGTATGATGCTCTTCCAGATCGAAACGGGCAGGGGCGGGGTGGGTTCTGCAGCGCGAGCTTTCGCTCCACGTGCTCCGAGCTGGTGTGCGCTAGACATGCACTAGGGCCACCGATCGCCCCCCCCCCTTATATAAGTATTTGAAGATCGACGATGGACGTCGATCGTCTCGAGGTAAAGTAACCTAATAACATTATATAAATAATAAACATATTGAAGGATTGAACGACTCAATTTTTCAATTCTTGGATTGTAATATGGCGGTAGCCTATTGTACTTACTGTTGATGAAGAGCAATTTGAGGTGACGAGGTAATGATTAAATGATGAGGCTCTATAAAAACAACGATATTAGTGGGTGTCGAACCACAACGTACAGTGCCAGACTTGTTTCTAGTATCGTGTACCCAAAGACCTTTCTTCACCCGCAACAGAATATGGTAGAATCAATGAGGATGCTGCTTTACAACTGTACGTGGAACAGGAAAACTGCACTGTGCAGAAGTGCGGCTTATTCGTTAATATGAGGGACGGATTTCTAGCAGCATTCCCTGATTGACTACTTGGAACAAATGGCCTCGTTGACGTAAAGTGTCCCCGTTCCAAAATATTCCTGAAGCCTACTTAAACCGCAAAGGAGTATGAAACGAAAAATAAGAAAAAGGAGCCTGGTGTGAAAGGTCCAAATCACCACCATAGCTTCTACTACCAAATACAAGGGCAGTTACACAATACACAAAGAGACTTTTGTGATTTAGTTATATTTACACTCAAGGGCATTGATATCCAACGTATTCAGAGGGATGACACCTTCTGGTCAACCAACATAGAGCCTTTTCTACTCAAGTTTTACACGGAAAGCCCGACTTCCGCCGAAATTCCTCACGTAGACGAGTTGTCCGACCGAATAAACTGCCATTACTCCCGATCTGGGAATATCTCGATCTTCGTTCATAGGCCATAGTATCATGAGATCGAGGGGTGTGGCTCTTCGTCCGCCGAACATTGCTTCGGCGGGTGTTGTTACCGTGTAAGATGAGACCGTCGCGTGCTGCTGGAACAAGAACCTGGCGATTCTTCACTGAACTGCTTCTTCCGTAAGCTTCAAGAGGGCTTTCTTCGCTTCGCACACCATCTGTTCTGCTTGCCCGTTAGTTGCAGGATGGTATGGTGCACTTATGTGATGCCTGATGCCGGTTTTTTTTTAGAGCGCAGCACTTAGGCGCCCGTTTCCAGCTTGAGCGGCGTCGGCGTCGCCGTCGGCGTCGGCGTAACCGTTAGGTCACGTGACTGACCCCCCCAGGTCACGTGACTTCCTAGGTCACGTGACTCCCCAGGTCACGTGAACCCCCCCCCCCCGAGGTCACGTGACCCCCGTGAGGGGAGGAGGAGAAAGGAGGGGTATACCCTCCCTCAGTACCCTTCCTCCCCTCCTCCTCAAGAGCTGCGCTCCAATTCGGCGTTACAGGGAGTTGTAAACGGCTTTCATTTTTTTTTCAAAAACTTGTTTATTTTATTTGAACCAAAATTTGGTGCGTTATCAGAGAAAAGTATTTTCGGTAGGGCAAAAGTAGGCAAAAGAGAGCGTAGAACGTCAATGACGCATTTGGACGTCGTGGCAGGCATCGTGTAAACTTCCAACCACTTAGAGTACGCATCGACCATGACTCCGCAGATGCGGATACGTTTCGCCACCCACCGACTGAATAGTGGATCGTTTTCAGTTACTCTTCATGATGGCGTTGGACTCAAGGAAGACTTCGAGTCTTTCCAGAATGTTAGCCCAGGTGCCAGGACTTTTGTCGAAGGCGGTAAGTGTTCGAAACGTCGACAACGTCGGTAGCCACGTGCCGTGCTTGACACTGGACGCTTACCATTCGCTGAGAAGAAACTTGCTTGTTCGTCTGCCATGAGTCGTCCGATATCAGATCATCACCGCAACACCATCTCCCGACAAAACAGGTCTTCATTGTCCGCATGTCCATAGTTAGCAATCACGTGAACTTATAAATTCCCGAACGCTCGTAACTTGCCGTCGCTAAACGCCGTTCATTCATAGCGCCTTCATTGCAAATAAACGTCTTCCTATTTATTCTGATGGTTTTCATCACATTCCTCCTAAGCTGTACTTACAACAATATGTGTGTCGGTAGTACTTCCAAAAATATTGCAACGGCGTTTGTTTTCTCGGAACTATAATGTAACAACCTTTACAACATCTTCCGGATCCCGTGAAACACAATATTTCGTGACGTTATTTTCAGTCGTCATTAACGCGAAGCAGTTTACTTGACGTCCGCTTCCACTGGTGTCTTGGAAGATTGAGTCTACTGAGCATGCATTCCTGCAGAAGAAGTTTTCATTGATAGAATATTGACATGTCAATCAACATTTGATTCCTTCTTGGTAAGATTTATTGCGAAAGCCCGTTACAACCGCCGAACCGCATCTACCTATATCAGAGAACAATTTATACCCAGCCTGACATTCTCGCATACATCCGTTTGCTGGGCCACGCTACTTGAGCCAGCTGAGCACAGCTGGCAGCGGCGCGAGCAAGGCCACGAGGAGAACGTGATGGTGCTCGAGCCATCCCACCGTGAACCAATGTTTCGGCCACAACACGGGTGCGTGTCGCCATCTATTGGTTGAACTAACGCCTTGTTCAAGATGGCTGCCGTGGGACCGCAGCCTTAAACGATTAGCAAAGAGCACCTGGTGGATGTCGCTAATGCCTCGTTTGTAATGCTCGTCTAGGAACCTTGACAGCTAGTGACGGAGGTCGTCTCGCCTCCGGCCACGACGAGAGAAGGGGGAAAGAGGAACTCCCCTCTTCCCGAGAATCCCTTTTGTGTGTCGCAGAAGTCGCTATTGTCCCCCTACAAGATTATAGAAGATAAACCCGTCACTCAAAATTCGTACAAAAGCAGCCGCTTCGGTGGCTGGAACGACTAGGCCATCCTTTCGACGTCAGCCCCGCCGTAGCTTTGCTCGTCTTGAGACGACCTACGTCACGATTGCGTTGGATGTCACGTGCTCTAAGCTGGGCCTTCTCCGAGTGCTTGCCAGAGTGGGCCGTTTATAACGAAAAATACAGCCACCAGGATCAAAATACAAACGTGCGATTGTCATTTACGGATATTGTGGATCATATTAAACCTATTTTTGAACACGACGGGAATATTTCAAATTTCGTTGAAGTATCCCTTTAAGACTTTGGTGCCAAACAATCAGACCGTTGGCAAAAAAAAGAATCCGCGCTTTTTGGCGCGCAAGGTGGACCGCACGCAATGCTACAGAAAAGCGCTTTGAGAGTGCACGCTGTCTCTGCGACCAACCGCGTGCTATTTTCTCCGCGCTACTCCACGCCATATTGGTTGCGCAGGCTCATGTCATTCGCTAAGGTCCATCTCAACGGCGTAGAGGAGCAGGCGCATATTTGCGCACGTTGGGCTTTGCAGCAAACGGCCACCCGTGTTTCGCCGTATGGTGGTGGTTTTTCTGCCGTGGTGCCGTGCAATGCGAGCCCGCACGCATTCTCTCCGGACGGATTATCCGATGCAAAGTCTTCCCGAGTTCGAACTATCAAACTTTTCCTCCCATAGAAATGTATGGGCGCTCGCCGGGACTTTTGAACACGATCGAATTAAACGAAAAGTCGAATTAACCGAGGTCGAATTAACAAAAGTTTACTGTAGCGTATTATTCGGAACTACTATTCGAAATTTCAAATATTCGCACAACCCTACCGCAAACCATCGCTCCAGTGAAATTCCGTGAAACATTCGCTCTAGTGAAATTCCACGAAACCTTCACTCTAGTAAAATGCCGTTCTAGGGTCACCCCATTGGTGGTGCCAGCATATTCTCTCGTAGCAAGAGATTGCAAAATCTCGGTCGCAAGTAAACGCAAGCATGCAAATGGGCCTCAACAGCCACGTTGAAAGCTCAAACTGCGACTTGCCATAGGATACTTGCACGAGACTATGATGCAGTGCCTCTCCCAGCTCGAAATCTGCCGAAATCCGTGTCGGCGACGTTCGTCCACTTTCGTCCCATGTTCACTACATCTTTCTATGTGCAGAAGCAGGATTTTCCGGATCGCTCGAGTTCTTTCGCGTTGCGATCAATTGTGCCAGCCGAGGTGGTCAGGTATGTAAAAGAGCACTAAGTGGGACTAGACTTTTGTTCACACTAGTCTTTATTCAACTACGAGCTGGCACTTGAGAAGTCTGCTCGTCAGCAGGCAAAATGGCCCCCCGCAGATGTCGCTGGGCACCTCCGAAGCAAGAAAATTGGAGTAAGTTTAGGTTTCAGTATCTCAAATACGTGCCCCATTGTACCTCTCAAGTGGAGTTGTCGAACAAACTGTCTGCTCGCTTCTGTATTTTACCAACGCCAAAGACGCTAACGAAGAGTCGCTTACGTGCATTCAAATAGGGAAAACAGCAAAAGGCCTTACCGGCAGGGCCATAGACTCCTTATTGACGTTGGATATCGTAGTTCTCAAACACTTTGCTGGGTGGTGTGTCAGGAAGGGACGTCGGGTGCAAGCAAGATAATCAAATTTGGGGGCTCTGAATGAATTGGGGGGCCTTTGGATATAAAGATGGTAACCATGGCAATTACGAACACTGCAATGGGTGGAAAAAGCTTTTTAGCATTTTTCAAAAAATATTTCTAAGTCTTTTTTTCTTTTTTATATATATATATATATATATAGGGGCAACACTGATTAGACTAAAATAAGGTTCAACCTCCTAAACATCAGGGAAAATCTGATAGACTTAGAAGGCATGCACGTAAATCCCGAGTTTTGTTCAATTTGCTTATGTCGTTGGCACTCTCATCTCTCGGGGTTGTCTAAGGTTAACATTGCATCGAAAGCTCCCAGAGTCTGTGTAATGCATCTAGAGGAACAGCTCCGCCATTTTAGGCGGGGCATGAAAGTAGATGTCGGTGGTCCCAGATTGCTGGCGAGCCTTTGATAGACACGAGAAAGCATCAAAATGTAACCTGCAAGGCCAGTACCTTGTTAGTTTAGCTTCATTTTGCAATACAACACCCGCATGTGCGCGCCATAAAGAAAAACAAAAGCTGACGATAACTGTTGCGCGTTTGTTTATACAGCAGGAGGTTAGTCAGCCCCAGTCGGCGTCTGGTGTCTGCAATGTAGACGAGAAATTTAGCCAGTCCAGTCTGGGGTCTTTAATGTGCATCCAGATTGGGCAGGGGTGGGGATTGAACCCTCGGTTCCGAAGCGCGAGCTTCTGCTCTACGTGCTACGAGCGGCGGAGCGCCAACACACTCGGCCACCGATCCACCTAAAAGTTCATGAGCAGTTGGAAAACTTAAAAGCATCGCTGCAAAACAAACATGCCTAACCTTTCGTCCGCTTTCTCATTATGGTCTTCCGCCACTCTCTTTCTCCTTTGTTTTCTGTTATAACCACCGACGTCGGCACTTACAATTTCCCACGCTCTACTCTTTTCTTTACCCCCTGATTTGAGGCGGACTCGTGTCGGTGCGGCATCTGATTTCGAGCAGAGTGAGAGGAGACGGGGTGCACAGGTCGTCTTTATTGGAGGGGTTACGGCTTGCCCGTGCGGCTGGCCTGGGCTGCCGCTGCCTGCTGGGCGGCTTTCTTGCTGCGACAAGCTCCACCAGGTCCTGGCAACAGAGAAACAATCGATTGGAGTTGAGCAAACACTGGAAAACTATGTTAACTCACAAAACTGTTTACTATTCAATTCGATTCGCAGCAAATGCTTACCGTTGAGTCTATTCGAGTTATGCAAATATTTGAAAATTATGAATATAATACCTTCAGAATTACTAGATTTCTAGTGGCAAGCTTCATCGATTTGCATCAGTGCACGTGCAGCAAGCTTCACCAGCCTGCACTCGGGCTCTAATCTGGACACTTGGCAAAAAAGTCTGCAAGGAATCCAGATGCCGTGATTGGCCGACGCCGCGCTTGACCTTGGCACTCCAATCGCAGTGGTCAAATTCCTCGCCAGCTTTTTTGCCAAGTGTCCAGTTTAGCCACTATTTCTAGGTCCCCTTCCCCTTCTTTGGGGTTGCAGTGATATAGGGCCTAACTGAAAAATGAGGCTGTGTTTTTCGACCTGCGCAGACTAATCATGCATTGCAGAAAGCTGGAACACTGTGAATGTGACGCTAGCAGTGGTGTGGAATACAAAACTTAAGAATTGTGATGGAACCTAGAGCAAAAAGTAAAACAGAAAAACAATATTTATTTGAGGCAAAGTCCACCTATGGCTAATATTCGTGCAACTAAGAAATGGCACTGTGGCATTTGCGGCATTTATTTCATTAAAAAAAACTGTGAGTACGAAGAAACAACCACAAGGTTTTCTATTTCTCGATGGCAAGTCTTTTCACTGAAATGAATGCCAAGGGCACCCACGTGCCACTTTTTGGTTCGAAGAAAATCTATGCCCAGGTGAACATCCCCAACAGAGAAATTTCGTTTTCTCCGTATTTTTTGCTTTAGGTAGCGTAAAGTTCTCAAAATTTCGCAAACTACTTTCACAGCTGCTAGCATTGCATTCACGTGGAGTTCCAGCTTTTCATGATGCATAGGTAGTTAATGCCCAAAACAAATCTCCGACCGGCGTTTCTACTGCATCTTCGTTTTCTCCACCCAGTTTCCACTTGGCAATGTTGCGATCGAGGGTCATAGCATTGCAGGCTGTGGCCTTCAGAATCGAACACCCAAGTTCGGCGGCCGAGCGTTGACGTACTGCCGGTTGTGGCTCGCTCTGCAGACAACCCATTGACAAAAACCCCGGCAATCGAAAAAAAGCGGACGCTCGTGTTTGCCTCGTTTGCCTCCGCAATTGATTGTAGGGAGATCAAACACTCTCAAGTGCCATTTTGCACATCCAATGCGCAGGAGGAATGTTAAACCGACACGTCCCACATAACAAGGCCGCAGTGCTGGAGTTTCCGTGCCACCCACTGGAGCCCTGCACAAGACACATATTGGGCCTGAGTGCAGCACCGGTGATCGGCCAGAACTTGCGAGTGGTGCAAATAAGCCACACTCCAAGTACAGTTGAACCTCGATTTTACGAAGCTCGATTTACAAATTTTTCGATTTAACGAACAAATTCGGATTCCCCGCGCAGCCTATGCGCGAGGTCTCACTTCCTCGATTTTACGAAGTTTCCGATTTAACGAAATAATTAGCGGGTCCCGGTGACTTCGTTAAATTGAGGTTCAACTGTACTGGCACTATGTCGACCGACTATATCGTGAGCTGCACAGTCTCGGTGCTCGTTGCAGGAAGGGCACAGTCGGCGACAGTCGCCATATGAAAACGCAACTTCCTAAACTTAAGACCTCCATCATGAACTCTTTATAACGTTTCCGGAGGACACTAAAGCATTTGCTCCGATTTCGGATAACCGGCAACAATTATTTTAAGCCCAAGGTGGCTTTCAGCGTGGTCACTCCAAAGCGTAGCTCATTCAGCTCTAAAATTCACATTGAATCGACAAGTAGGCGACATAGAAAATCTTGCACCACCGCCTCGTTATGGGGGAGCCATTGGATAAACGAGCGCCGGTCAAAACGTGCTCCGAGTGCCTCGTCCGACGGAGTAATCCGCGAGTGGTCCCCACCTTGTACCGCCGCATGCAGTCCTTCTTGGAGCAGTTGGGCACGCACTCCGCGATCCGGTCCCAGCGGTCCGCGGTGCTGCTCGGGAACGTCTTGAGGGCCTGCTCCAGGAGACGCTGCTCCTCCGCCGTCCATGTGCTGCCGGCCTCGGGCCCTGCTCGGCGACAAGCCACTCTCTTTCGTACGTCCGTGCGATGGTTACAGGGCATCGCCAGTCTCGCCAAACCGATCCGAAAAACGATTCGTCCACCACTTCGCTTCGGAAGAATTAGAGTGACGGGGGATGGAGACGAACAAACACTCTCTTGGTAGGCTCTGAAAGAGAGTGGTTGTCTGTCTTCCTTCTTCACGTTTTTTGTTCTTTCCAACCAAATTAGTACTTTCTATGTCTCGATGGCACAGTACATGCAGGGTGACCAGACATCCCGTTTTGGCCGGGACGGTCCCGTTTTATAAGTCCATTTCTGCTGTCCCGTCATTTATTTCTAGATAAAGCCTCGTGTCTTGTTTTTGTGGTGTGCATAATTACGAAATGAGTGCTTATGCGAGTAGAAAGAAATCTAAAACAATACATAATACATTTTAATAAAATAAACATACCAGAAAAATGGTACTCTGTGAACCTCCCATGAAGTAAGTTTGGAACTCTTTCTGTAGTTTGCATGTCCATACGTTCTGACAACACAGACGCATGTTCGGGGCACTTTTCCATATTAGTACTATTTTTGGCACACTTCGGTTCTGTTTAAAAATGAAGAAGGGTGCCCGTGTACTCAACTAAACTAACGTGATAACATTTTTTAAGAATGACACTAAAATTTTAAAGATGGTTTTGTTGCACTCTCTACCATTTTGTAAAACATACTGACATACCTTGCGCAATATGTTTTGTAAAAAGATATTGCACAAAGCATGTGCACAAAGTATTCTTATAGTAAAACGAATTTTGGCAGAAACGTTTGTGATAAAGTTGCGGTTTTCTTGAAAATTATGAGAGAGAGAGAGAAGAATTGAGCTTATGTTTGTGTTAGCACATGAACTTACAGTAGACAGGAAAACTTAAAATAAATAAGATCAAATGACAGCTAAATGTTCAAGACCAGGGTTTCCCCTTAAAACCCTGTTTCGTTAGAAAATCCACAACGGGAAATGGCAAGGAACCAGCCGTGCGACAGATTCCATGTTCAAAACAAACAAATGGCAATCACTAAGCTTTACGCTTCATTGAGCTTAGTACAATGGTTCGCCTCTTCTCATTACTGGTGCATCTTGAGCCTATATTAACGTAGGAACATCTTTAGTGCTTTGTACGGAGGGTCATCTAGTCATTACTTTCGGAACAAATCTTGCAGCCCTTCTGCATGACCTTGTTATTGCAAAGTTTAGTCGTAAATAAAAGTAATTTATTTCCAATAGTGGGGCCTCGATTGTAGGAGGAGGGGGTTGTCTTAAATTCAATGTTAAATTTGGGTGAACCTGGCAGGCCCGGACGTTTGCTCTGCACGGTCGACGCAATTCGTCGCGGGGAGAAATGTAGCACGAAATAGCCGTGTCACACGGTCCCGGGCTTCCGCGGACGCTGTGCACTCACCGTCGAACGCTCTGCGAGGGCACCGTTCATCCTTGAAGGACACCTCTCCCTTGCCTACCGTGCGCTCGTGCTGCTCGTAGGCCTTGCGGTTGGCCTCCTCTTTCAGCTGCGGGTCTGCAGGTCGGATAGCACTCCGTTATCGCAGCTCGTCCATGTTGAGGGCTCTCGGGCAATGGCGTGGTTCTTCATGCAACTTGATTACGCATCACGAGAGCGAGGCCGGGCAAATGGGGCGAGTGCTACTGGCGGGTTTGAAGACCCTTAAAAAGATACTAAATTCCCCAACAAATATTTTTGTTTAGCTGCCTGGATGGGACATGTAGGTCCCAAAATGAAGCTTCCCTAAAAAAGGAAATTTTCCACAGAATTTTGTCTAGGAGCGATACACAAAGTTAGTGGCAATTCTGAATTCTATTTCGAGACGTCGGCCCTGAAATAGAATGCTTCCAAATCAGTAAGAGTCCACAATGTGAATACAGTTGAACCCGGATATATCGAATTCAAAGGATATATAAAAAATATGTTAACTTAAGCTCCAGTTGAAATTTCCGCGCGTCTCTGTTAATACCGAAGGCAGCGACAAACGGGACCTTACCAAATAAAGCGCCTAAAAGCCGCTAAACACAGTAGAGCGTAGTTGGTGAAGATCGCAAACACCGCCGCGTTTGCGCGACGGTGTTTGCAATCGTGTAGGCGCGCTCCTTCAGATTAGCAGTATACCGGCAACGCAACACGAAAATAATTTTTAAAAAAATGAATGAACGCAAAAAGCAAGCCACATAATAGAAACTCTATCCATAGAATAAATTTAAGCAGGCAACAAAAAAGAAAGCTTACTAAATTCAGGAAGCAAAAAAACCCTGACGTGGCACCGTGGTTCCCGTGACCGCCACATGCAGCCGTAAATTCTGTTGCCAAAACAGGATTTGGTAATGGAAGTCAACGAAACCATTTACTTTCCGCCGCTACCCTCCCCGCTGCTCCTGTGGCTAACCGTCTTTTGTTTCCGTCACTTGCCACGACGTTCGGCAATGCTAAGGCTCTCCTGTAACCAAACCGGACCTCGAAAAGCCCACGATCGCTGAGAAAATTCTGGGTGCATCAAAGACAAAGCCCAACAAGAAGCCACATGGTACCATGCCCGTGACACCACCGTGCACTTCCCTCGAAAGACGGTGCAAACGCTCCCACGCCGCCATATAAGTGTGGCACTGGCCGTCCAACGGTTAGTCAATCGATAAATCACTCGCTTACCTAGCCTCTGGAGGCTCTTGGCCTTGGCCAGCACATCCCTGGCCGTACGCTCGGCCACCGACGAATGCTGGTTCAGGAAGGCTGCCACCACCTCCCACCTGCACCCACAAAGCACGTGTCCAGCGGAGCACTTGAACGCACCGTCCACAGCCACCAGACAAGCCGTGCCGAGAGTGTCGCCACTCCGTTCCTCAAATGTCCCACGAGAGCCGCCATTTTGGTGCTTGTTGTGCAGGTCGAGCGTGACCGGCGATAGTTAGGAATGAAAAGTTTGCCTTCCCGAGCTTTGGACGTGGTTTCGGGAAGCTCGGTCCACTTAGTTTTGCTTTATTGTGGACCGACGTTCTCGGGGAAGGAAAAGCGTCTCCTGCAATTTCGAGCACCATGCTGGCTGGAGTGTTTTCGCTCTGGAGCGTAGCTTATTTAGTGACCCTAGCGCCGCCAATATCAGCACCTCTCATTCAGCTTCGCAGTGTGGGCAACGACAGCACGAACAATGCTCGTCTGTGTTGTTGTTGCATCTCCCGCAGAAGCGGGGCTCAAGGGGTGCATGGGCAAATTTAGTGGGTGACAACGACCCCTTCCCACCCCCAAGCTCCCGAAGACAGACCTTTTCTTTCTTTTTTGTTAAGGGGAGACACTACCCAGAAAAAATAATTTCTGCAAAAAAAGATGATTTTGAAAAATTACATAAATACACCCAACAACATCTAGAGAGTATTCCCAGAAAGTTTCATTAGTTTAGACTGCATAGTTAATTTTTCATAAATTATTTTCTGTCCACTAAAGCTAAAGAAAAGGTAGGGTTTGGAGCACTTTGAACGCATTTTTCTCCATTCCACTTTTTGGTATAAATTCCATTTTAGTCAGCCTATCGTTTAATAATGGCAATACAAGGAAGGCTCGTTCTTCACTTTTCCTGACTGAAATTTAATAAGGAGTGCGGCTATGGAATGCTTTCGTCACTTTACAAATGTCTTTTATAAAAAATGTTGATATTTTGTCGAAGACACAGAAGGCCAAAAAGTTGACCAATTTTGCAGAAGAGAAAATTTAAAGAAATAACTGACTTCTTACAAAAACCTTTCCACAGCCGCACCCCCTAGGCATTCTGCTACATATCTAGCGAATACAAATCATGAATATTGTTATAGTTTTCTGACGATACGATTACTAAACAATGTGGACGTGTTGCTGATAGAAGCTGTTCTAATTTCCTTCTCAATTACCCGACAGACCTGAAATGTTGTTATGCACCCTCTAGCGTGACCACCAGCCTACCCTGTAAATTTAATTAATTTTAAGCGAAGGGTTCATAAGTTGACCCTCCTAGGTGGTGTGCCCCCTTAAGAAGAAATTGATATACACCAGCCAAAAGGTATAGTCATCGCCCATCCCCGAGTCGTCACCCATCCAACTTTTCGGGCAAATAATGATTTCCAAAACAACACAGAGTGATCTCCCATCTTAAAGGTACCCAAATGCAGACTCTGCAATCCGCGAACATTCATACTACCCGAATGATGCGGCCACGGACCTTACGGTTGGAGGATGTCCGTGACAAAGTAAAATGAAGAAGAGAAAGGCACGTCACTTTGTTTACGCATTTCCTCCCAGATTCCCACGACCCCAAAATTGAAGCACATTCGTCCGAAAGGAAAACAATGGAGATAACAAAATGAAAAAAGTATTACAAAAAGATTTGTTGAGACAAAAACTGGAAAGTCGTTTACAACTCCCTGTAACACCGAATTAGAGCGCAGCTCTTGAGGAGGAGGAGGGAAGGGTTCTGAGGGGAGAATACACCCTCCTCCCCCTCCTCACCACCTCATCCTGTCTGCTGCTCCTCGATCCGAGCAGCTTTTTCTAAAGATTTGTGCTTACCCACTCTAGACACGGCCCACCCCACTTTTTTATGAATTTCAGGCGGCAGGAGTGTGGGCATGACTCCGGGATATTAAGGTAGTTTTTGGTGACATAGCAAATATTGGGCAAACAATATAGATCTGGGCAACATTTCAGCCATAAAGCCATATCTCGAAGGTGCACTCTGGAAACTGTCTAGAGTGACCGGTGTTTTTCCGACCGGTGTTTTTTTAGCATCCTATATCGCTGACGCGGCAACAAATCACTGCTGTCAAATGTCGAGATCCGCACGGTTGGTTGCAGCTATTCCAGCAAACGATACACGTTCCAGGGACCGAACTAAAGGGGGATTAATGCGGTTTCTGAGATTGTCTATTTATGGCCGTAGCTTAACCTATGGACTCCAAGCGTTCTAAAAGACCTAAGATTAGTTTGACATGTGTTTGATTTCCCCATTAAAAAAACTTTCAGCCTTTCTGCTCTGGTAAAGTAGGAAGACCAGCGAAGCTGGACTATGGTGGGACAACCCTAGGGACGACTTCTTGGACGACCTCAAGGATGAGGCCTAGAGGACAACGCCTAGAGGACGACATCTAGGACGACGTCTACGACGGCCTCAAGGACGACTTCTAGAATGACCTTGAGGACGACGCCTAGGACGAAATCAAGGACGACCTCAGGGATGACGTCTAGGACGACCTCAAGGGCGACGCCTAGGATGACCTCAAGGACGTCAGGGTGACCTCAAGGACTAAATCTAGGACGACCTCAAGGACAACTTCTAGGACGACCTCGAGGACAACGTACATCTAGCACGAGTTCAAGGACGACGTCTAGGAGGACCTCAAGGATGACCTCTAAGACGGCCTCGAGGACAACCTCTCGGACGATCCCAGGGACGACGTCTAGGACGACCTCAAGAACGACTTCTAGCATGACGCCTAGAGAAATTCAGCCTTTCCACTCTGGTGAAAACCAGAGTGGACGTGCTCGTCTTTCCGCAATTCGGAGCAGAAGCCAAAAGCACCGTCAAACGCACGACGGCCAGTCGAGGGCAATCGCTCGCCCCGCTCGAGTCACGCGCGTTCGAAAATCAGTTTGTTGTCAATCGGCGCCCTTCTTCACAGGAATCGATCGCCCGCACAATGGCACCCTCCGGTCTCTGCTCCGTATCGCAGAAAAACGGGCGTGTCACAATCTCCGATCCCATTCTTAATTAAGAAATTAGATGTGCGTCGGTCTAGTCTGGGAGACCACTTTGGGCATCCAGGTGTCCCAACCTGTTGGCGGTGCCGGCCGGGAAGAGGTTGACGGCCTTGACGAGCAGCTGCACGTCGTCGGGGGCCAGGTCTGGTCCTGGGGGCCCCGCTCCTGGGCCCGGTCCCTCGAGGACGGAGGCCCCGCCAGCAGCTCCAGCTTCTCACGCTCCAGCCGCTCCTCCAGTGCCCGAGCCTGGGGAGGTGCGAGTGAGGACCCCCGAGTGAGAACGGTGGCACCCTTCCCTCTGGCGCCCGCACTTTTACAGCAACGGAAAATTGTACGGCAGCCCTTTGCAAAAACATCCGGCAACGTTGTCAGCTACGCCGTAATCGCTCCCGGCTGCCGCCACCGGGACTCATGAAACGAAACTTCCGTCCGTCGAGCCAGATTTGAACCGGCACCCCGTGGATAATCGCAATTGCTTCTCTACCAACCGAGCTTTGACGGGACAAATTCCGGTAAATTGGCGGCTCATGGGCCTCAAGCATGCACGCATGGCCAGAGCATGACGATGGGCAACAAGAGTGCTGAAAGTCGGGCGTGTTCAAAAGAGACAGCCTGCTGTTCTCACTTCGACACTGACTGTACACCGACTCGTGTTTATAGACAAACCGGAGCGCCCCTAGCAGCACACCACCGGCACCGCACATGCGCAATAGACTGTGGGCAAGAAGTGCCGCGTCCTGCATCAACAAAACATGGGAATTGTTGATTCTACGTCTTCCTAGCAATGTTTGACTACTTTAGAGGCCCGAGTGAAATTAATGAGGCTCGTTACACCGCAAAATTAAGTGTAAATCATGTGACGTGCAGCAATTCATTCTGCGTGAACACCGGAAAATGGACGCCAAAGCCCGATTTGCACGATGAGATCCTACTCACTATTTCGAGTCGCAGCGTCGCTTGGACTAAAAAAGTGTGTACGGTAGCTGCGATCCTCGATGTCGATGCTGAAGATCGCAAGCAGAGTCGTACGAAGTGAATCGGGCATAACGAGTCAGGGATGGTAACAATGAT